>JANEZZ010002521.1:0-155113 GCA_026122225.1 Heloderma charlesbogerti | reverse complement strand
GGGCGTTATTGTTTTCATAGCTTAACTTCTGCTGTATTCTTTTCTCTCAGCCCCCAGGAAACCTCTGACTTACTTCTGAGTAGACGTGACACATAAGATTGTGCCATAAGCCTGCAACCCCCAGCAACTTACTTAAGAGTAAGCCCCATTGAACTTAATGGGGTGCTCTGAATCAACAGAGGACGTTGCTTCTGAGCTTGGTGTGGTGGGGGATCAGATGTGTCTCACTTTGTTGCAGGGAGGCATGTTACCCTGTTTTCCCTCCAACTGAGAAATGTGCTCAAGCATTTACATGGCAGGCACCTGGGAAATGAGGAAAGTCCTTCCTCAGCAAGACTTGAGCGGAGGCAGGAGTTGCAATTGATGGGTGATTCTTGCCCTCCCGCCTGTCAAATCTGCCCCTACAGGCCCCACTTCCATCCTCAATGCCTTCGTCATCCTGACCAGGCAACTGAAAACAAATTGGGGAATTTGACGGGGAGGTCATGGTGCTCCTGTTCCATGGGGTGGAAAAAATTACCACATTTATAGCATTTGGGAAAAACACAGGATAGGGTGGGGAAAATTGCGGGAGACACCCTGGAGGTTAATGGCGACATCTAAAGATGGAGCCTGGGAAAGGAGGACCAGCCAGCCGCTGCACCGGGTGGTCCTGAGCCTGCTTCTGCCCCCGTCCACAGGTACTTAAGGCGGGGCTGCCAGAGGCTGCTGGGGAAGGAGGACTAGCCAGCTGCTGCACAGCCTGAGCCTGCTTCTGCCCCCGTCCACAGGTACTTACGGCGGGGCTGCCAGAGGCTGCTCGGGAAGGAGGCTGGGAAAGGAGGACCAGCCAGCCGCTGCACCGGGTGGTCCTGAGCCTGCTTCTGCCCCCGCCCACAGGTACTTAAGGCGGGGCTGCCAGAGGCTGCTGGGGAAGGAGGACTAGCCAGCCGCTGCACAGCCTGAGCCTGCTTCTGCCCCCGTCCACAGGTACTTAAAGCGGGGCTGCCAGAGGCTGCTCGGGAAGGAGGCTGGGAAAGGAGGACAAGCCAGCCGCTGCACCGGGTGGTCCTGAGCCTGCTTCTGCCCCTGCCCACAGGTACTTAAGGCGGGGCTGCCAGAGGCTGCTGGGGAAGGAGGACTAGCCAGCCGCTGCACAGCCTGAGCCTGAGCCTGCTTCTGCCCCCGTCCACAGGTACTTAAGGCGGGGCTGCCAGAGACTGCTCGGGAAGGAGGCTGGGAAAGGAGAACCAGCCAGCTGCTGCACCGGGTGGTCCTGAGCCTGCTTCTGCCCCCGCCCACAGGTACTTAAGGCGGGGCTGCCAGAGGCTGCTGGGGAAGGAGGACTAGCCAGCTGCTGCACAGCCTGAGCCTGCTTCTGCCCCCGTCCACAGGTACTTACGGCGGGGCTGCCAGAGGCTGCTCGGGAAGGAGGCTGGGAAAGGAGGACCAGCCAGCCGCTGCACCGGGTGGTCCTGAGCCTGCTTCTGCCCCCGTCCACAGGTACTTAAGGCGGGGCTGCCAGAGGCTGCTCGGGAAGGAGGCTGGGAAAGGAGGACAAGCCAGCCGCTGCACCGGGTGGTCCTGAGCCTGCTTCTGCCCCTGCCCACAGGTACTTAAGGCGGGGCTGCCAGAGGCTGCTGGGGAAGGAGGACTAGCCAGCCGCTGCACAGCCTGAGCCTGAGCCTGCTTCTGCCCCCGTCCACAGGTACTTAAGGCGGGGCTGCCAGAGACTGCTCGGGAAGGAGGCTGGGAAAGGAGGACCAGCCAGCCGCTGCACCGGGTGGTCCTGAGCCTGCTTCTGCCCCCGCCCACAGGTACTTAAGGCGGGGCTGCCAGAGGCTGCTGGGGAAGGAGGACTAGCCAGCTGCTGCACAGCCTGAGCCTGCTTCTGCCCCCGTCCACAGGTACTTAAGGCGGGGCTGCCAGAGGCTGCTCGGGAAGGAGGCTGGGAAAGGAGAACCAGCCAGCTGCTGCACCGGATGGTCCTGAGCCTGCTTCTGCCCCCACCCACAGGTACTTAAGGCGGGGCTGCCAGAGGCTGCTGGGGAAGGAGGACTAGCCAGCTGCTGCACAGCCTGAGCCTGAGCCTGCTTTTGCCTCCGTCCACAGGTACTTAAGGCGGGGCTGCCAGAGGCTGCTCGGGAAGGAGGCTGGGAAAGGAGGACCAGCCAGCCGCTGCACCGGGTGGTCCTGAGCCTGCTTCTCCCCCCGCCCACAGGTACTTAAGGCAGGGCTGCCAGAGGCTGCTGGGGAAGGAGGACTAGCCAGCCGCTGCACAGCCTGAGCCTGCTTCTGCCCCCGTCCACAGGTACTTAAGGCGGGGCTGCCAGAGGCTGCTCGGGAAGGAGGCTGGGAAAGGAGGACCAGCCAGCCGCTGCACCGGGTGGTCCTGAGCCTGCTTCTGCCCCTGCCCACAGGTACTTAAGGCGGGGCTGCCAGAGGCTGCTCGGGAAGGAGCACTTAACGTCGCACTTGGAGTCACATAGGACCTGAAGACCTACCCACCTGCTTCTCCAGAGACACCAGCAGCCACAATACCAGCAGCAAATAGCAGCAGCAGAGGGCAGCAGCTTTAAAGACAAGGGGAAAGGGGCAAACGTGGACTTTATCTGCTCCTTCTTAGCTGCTGTTCTCTTTTATCTCTTTTATCTTTTATATCCTTTTATACTGTTGTGCATTTTATATCCTAACATTTTAATACATGCCTGGGAGGACTATTGGGCAACTCAGGGGGTCGGGGAGGTGCCACCATAACTGTGGTCACGGGCAGGGGGAGGTATGGTGTTGGGGGATTAACAGGCCAGCTGAGGAGAAGAGGGGCTAGGTACCTTACAGCTGTCCCCTCTTCTGGTTCTTCCCCCAACCTAATGGTTCCTGGCAGCCTTACCAGTCTGCCCTCGGTTCTGGTGCTGCTGCTGTTGAATGCCAGGTGGGCCCAAAATAAAATCTCCCTCATCCATGATTTGATTGTGGATGAGGGGGCTGACCTGGCATGTATTACTGAGACCTGGGTGGGGGAACTGGGAGGGGCACTCTCTCCCAGCTGTGCCCTCCTGGGTACTTGGTGCAGCACCAACACCGACTTGAGGGTCAGGGAGGGGGGTTGCCGTGGTCTATAGGAATTCAATCTCCCTCTCAGGGCTTCCTGCTCATTCAAGTGCAGATCTTGAGTGTTTGTACCTTGTGTTGGGTACCCGGGACAGATTAGGGATTCTGTTGGTGTACCGCCCACCCCGCTGCCCATCAGACTCCCTGCCTGAGCTGACAGAGGTGGTCTCGGACTTGGTGTTGAGGACCTCCAGGATGATGGTCCTGGGGGATCTCAACTTCCATGCCGAGGCCGCTGTTTCCGGGGCGGCTCAGGACTTCATGGCCACCATGACAACCATGGGGCTGTCCCAACATGTCATCGGCCCAACGCATAAAAAAGGACACACACTTGATCTGGTTTTCTCGACTGGGCAGGAGGATGGTGATCTGAAAGTGGAGGAATTAACATCTGTCCCTTTGTCATGGTCAGATCACTTCCTGCTGAGGTTTAGACTCCTGGCGGCCTTTCCCCTCTCCAGGGGTGGGGGACCTATTAAAATGGTCTGCCCCATGAGATTAATGGATTCCGATGGATTCCAGAGGGCTCTGGGGGATTTTCCCGCTGGTATGGCTGGTGCTCCTGTGGAAGACCAGGTCGCTCTGTGGAATGCAGAGATGACTTGGGCAGTTGACACGATCGCGCCCAAGCGCCCTCTCCCTCTGAGCAGAGCCCGGCCAGCTCCTTGGTATACACCTGAGCTGAGGGCAATGAAGCAAGAGGGGAGACGGCTAGAACCCAGGTGGAGGAAAACTCCTGCTGAGTCTGACCGAACACAGGTAAGAGCCCACTATCGAGCCTACTCTGTGGCGGTGAGGGTGGCAAAGAGACAGTTCTTTTCCACCAGCATTGCACCTTCTCAGAGTCGTCCAGCAGAGCTTTTCCGAGTGGTTCGCAGCCTGTTACATTCTGGGCCAGGGAGAGAGACGGTGGAACCCTTGGTAGCACGCTGTGACAAGTTTGCATGGCACTTTGAGGATAAAGTCGCTCAGATTCGTCATGAATTGGACACCACCATTAATGCAGTTCCATTGGTAGAGGCGTTCAGAGCACCATCTGGTCCAGTTTTATTGGATGAGTTTCAGTTACTGAGGCCTGAGGATGTGGACAAGGTGCTTTGCCAAGTCCGATCGACCACTTGTGTGCTTGACCCTTGCCCTTCATGGCTTATTAAGTCAAACAAGGAGGGGTTGTCCGGCTGGGTCCAGGAGGTTGTAAATTCCTCCTTGAGAGAGGGAGTGGTGCCTGCTGCTTTAAAAGAGGTGGTAATTAGACCACTCTTGAAAAAGCCTAACCTGGACCCAGAGGATGTTAACAATTATAGGCCAGTGGCCAACATTTCTATACCATAGACCATGGTATCCTTCTGGATAGGTTGTCTGGGTTAGGAGTTGGAGGCACTGCACTACAGTGGTTCCGCTCCTACTTGGATGGCCGATTCCAGAAGGTGGTGCTGGGGGATTATTGCTCTGTGCCATGGCAATTGTGCTATGGAGTTCCACAGGGCTCTATTTTATCCTCCATGCTGTTTAACATCTACATGAAACCACTGGGGGAGGTTATCCGGAGGTGTGGGCGGAGGTGCCATCAATATGCGGATGACACCCAGCTCTACCTCTCTTTCTCATCAAAACCAGGTGAGGCAGTGGCTGTTCTGAATCAGTGCCTGGGCACGGTAATGGACTGGATGAGGGCCAATAAACTGAAACTCAATCCAGACAAGACGGAGGTACTGTTAGTGGGTGGTTCGTCTGCCCGGCTAGGTGATATTCAACCTGTTCTGGAGGGGGTTGCACTCCCCCTAAAGGATCAGGTTCGTAGTTTGGGGGTGCTCTTGGATCCAGAACTGTCACTTGAGGCACAGGTGAACTCAGTGGCACAGAGCACTTTTTATCAGCTTAGGCAGGTATACCAACTACGTCCTTATCTGGACAGAGATAGCCTAGCTACAGTTATCCATGCTCTGATAACTTCTCGTCTGGATTACTGCAATGCGTTATACGTGGGGCTGCCTTTGAAAATGGTCCGGAAACTTCAGCTGGTCCAAAATAGGGCAGCAAGATTGTTAACAGGGACTGGCCAGTGAGCTCATATTACACCAGTACTTTTCCAGCTGCACTGGCTGCCAGTCCATTTCAAGGCCTGATTCAAAGTGCTGGTGTTAACATTCAAAGCCCTTAACGGCTTGGGGCCAGGTTACCTGAAGGATCGCCTCCTCCCATATGTGCCTGCCCAGACCTTAAGATCATCATCAGCGGCCCTTCTCTGTGAGCCCCTGCCAAAGGAAGTGAGGCGGGTGGCTACTAGGAGGAGGGCTTTTTCTGTTGTGGCACCCTGGCTCTGGAATGAGCTCCCTAGTGAGGTTCGCCTGGCACCTACATTGTATTCCTTTCGGCGCCAGGTGAAGAGCTTTTTATTTTCCCAGGCATTTTAGCATTTTAGCTGTTTTAAATCTGTATTTTAAACTCCTGCACTGCTGCAAGGTTTTATTGTGGTTGTATTGTTATATTGTGGTTTTAATGTTCTGTATATTTTAAATTGTTTTATTGTGTGTTGTTTGGTTTTAATTTTTGTTAACCACCCAGAGAGCTTCGGCTATTGGGCAGTATAGAAATAAATAAATAAATAAATAAATAAATAAATAGCTAGCCCGCAACCTCCCTTGACAGAGCCATCTCAGTAGCAGGATAAAAGCTCCATCAGATGAACCCCTCAGATATGGGGAGAAGGAGGGGGCAAGGGGAGGGGGGAAAGGAAGTGGATAAAACAGGGAGTCATTGTGACCCTGCATTTAAAACAGAAGCAGAAAGCCCCATTTTAAATGCAGGATTTTAAGCTGGTGTGGAGATGCTTTGTATGCAGAAAACCAGGTCTTCCTGGTCTACCCCACAAGGTTGCTGGAAGGGCAGGGCATCACCGGGACAGAAAGATACTGAACCCAAATTAGCATGCAATGCCTCCAGCCCATCAGGACCCCAATCCCTGGAAGCAGGAGAAGAAGGAACAGTGAGCAACTTATAAAATGAGAACTAGGATTAATTCAACAGGAAAGGGGAATGTGTGCGGATGAAGGGAAGGGAGTCCAAGAGTGATACGTTCCCAAAAGGTAGGTTAGTTCTTAAAATAAAACATGGCCCTAGCTGTGCAGTCCAGGACTCTGAAGCAATTGAAAGCCTCCTTTGCTGACGATTGGCTGTCGAGCATCTACTGACTGGCAACTGGCAGAAGGGCCCCATCTTCCTCCACAAGCTCTGCATCCTTCTCTCCCCTCTAAAAGCATCTGCCCACAGTGGCTGACTGGAGTCGTGAAAGGCTGAGCTGCTGCCATGGCTGCCTGCCTCACACCACCTTCTATGCTCCCTCCCACCTTGCGGATTCGACCTTATAGATGCCATACACTCCACCGGGTGAAAAGTCACCCTTGTTAAAAATCCTACAAATACCTTATACAGCTTCTAGGGGCATCGCACCTACTGCACGTTCTTCCTTACCGAAGATGGCAAAATGTTTTCCAAAAGATGCTGTACAGATGGGAGAGTTGTTACCACAAAGTGAATCCCATGTAAGACTCTGGGGGGAAATACCAAGACAATATGTGTCTAACTGCTGGAGGTCACTTATATTTAAACTTGAATCAATAAGAAATTCTTAACCATTCTACCTCAAAATGGCCACGAATCATTCTCAAGCAGACCTCTCCTAGGCTGAATCTATACTCATGGTTTTTCACCTTTCCAAAGAGTTTCCACTCCCTTCTGTGCACATGACATTCAAGCTGTTTTGTTTTGGAGCCACCATTTTCCTTTGACCTGTTACCCTATTCATTTTCCTGAAATACCATAATCTACAGCTAGATTTCTATTCATGTGGTCCAATGTTTTGCTTTGAGTGTATTTAATCCAGTCCGTGTTTTCCAGTCCTCCATTAGCAAACTCCTGGGCTGCCTGTGCCTGAGTCTTTTCAAGGAGGGAGGGGAATCCCATTGAAAGCAAATTCCTGTCAAGGTTTCTTTCTGATTTGGAGGTGGCCTAGACTGCCTTTCCCACCCAAGCTTACCGAAAGCAACTCCTTAAAAAACAAAAACTCTCTTAACGATGGCCATGCCAAGCTCTGCATGATGAATTGCATTAAGGGCACAATCCTATGCATCTTTAGACAGAAAAATGTCCTACAGCTCCCAGCATTCCCTAGCCAGCCATGCTTTTTCTGTCTGAACATGCATAGGGTTGTGCCCTAAATAGCCAGTGCAATCCCAACTTCAAAGGCTTTCTCCTGCTTGGCTGAAAAGGGAGACTCCCCCATCCATGCAGGGAAGCAACGTGTTGGGAGTTGGACTTGTTAAAATGAGGATCCATCAAATCAAAAAGGGATCTTCATGATTTCATATGATTTTTAAAGGGGAGACCAATAAAACCACCATCCATTCACAGAGCACATCTGCCTCCATGGATTGAAGCAGAAAAATCATGGATCTGCCATTCCTGGGTGCAGCCACTGTGGAAAAACCTGGATTTGAGGCAGGGATCCGTAGGGATCCTCCTGATTTTTACAGGAAAGATACCCCCAAACACCGTCATATCACAAAGCACATCTATCATGCCCACAGATTGCGATAAAAAACTAGATTTTGGGGGTTCATACTGCCATCGTGTTATAAAGCCAATGATAAGATGTCCAATTCAATACGGATGCTCCGAAATTTTACATTTGGTCCATCCTGCCCAACACACCCCCTCCAATCAAAGCACAGAACTCATCTTTGTCCAAGTATGCACACTAAGCATCCCAGATCTGCTGCTTCCCAGCAGATCTCACATCTTCTGCTTCACCACAAATGGGGTGAAAATCATATGAAATCAAGAGGATCCCTGCCTTGGATCCCTGCTTTTGTGCTGTGGCTGTGCCCATGAGTGGCACATCTGTGATTTTTCTGGTTCACTCCATGGAGGCATATGTTCTCTGTAATTGGATGGTGGTTTGGGAGGGGGTCTCCACTTTAAAAATCATATGAAGTAATGAGAATCCCTTTTTGATTTCATGGATCCTTGTTTTACCTTCTTCCCAATGTGTTTACTCCAAGTGCTTACAGCCAATGTGTTCACTCAGAAGTAAGCAGTGCTGTGTTCAGTGTAGGGATGTAGGAAAGTCACTTACCTTTTAACGAAATTTGATTCGAGGTGGGGGGGAGGCACTCCATCCCTCCCCCCGAAATTCTGGCTGGGGGGGAGGCGCTCCATCCCTCCCCCCCGAATCCTGGCTGGCCAGGTCCAAAAATGGCGGCGACCGTAGCCGCTGCTGTTTGCATCCCTGCAGTCAGCCGTGATAGGTTACATAAATGTTTACATAGCCTATTACGGCTGATTAAAACAAAAACAAAAAATGTGCATACGCAAATGGCGGCACCCATGGGCGCTGCCATTTGCATTCCTTATTTTAGCACGTCTAGTCTACGTAAACATTTACTTAGACTTCAGCAAAAATAAGGGGAACGCAAATAGCGTAGACAATATGCTATTTGCGTTCCCCTTATTTTCTCCATAGTCTACGTAAATGTTTACGTAGACTAGATGTGCCAAAATAAGGAACGCAAATGGCGGTCCCCATGGGCGCCACCATTTGCGTACGCGCATGTTTTTTTTCTTTTAAATCAGCCGTGATAGGCTACGTAAACATTTACGTAGCCTATCACAGTATTTTTTAAAAATCTAGCCATGATAGGCTACACAAATCTTTACGTAGCCTATCACTTTTTTTTTTTTTTTTAACTGGAAATGGCGGCGGCAGCAGCCTGTCAGAAGACTGGCCGCCGCAGCCGCCTCTGCCGAACCGCCTCCGAACCACCGCCAGAGCCGCCGCTGCCAGGAAGATTTGCCCAATGTAAGTCCTGTCCCGGGGGGGCGGGGGGGCAGACTGTTTCGCCACTGATTTCGGGGGGCCGAATGCGCTAGCATTTGGCCTCCCCAAGATTCGTGGTGAAATTCTCTGAGATCCCTAGTTCAGTGGGATCTCAGAGAAGCCTTGTGGAATTTACAGCACAAGCCTGTGCATGTCTACTCAAAAGTAAGACATATTGATTTCGATGAGAGTTATTCTCAGGTAAGTGTGCGTAAGAATGAAGGCAAAAATGCTATCAGTGGGCATTTTTTCTCCATGCAGAAAACCTCCCAACAATCACCCTTCCTGGAATGCCCATGAAAGGAACTGGAGCCCTTTCATGGAATTCCAGGAACTGCCTTCTCGGCCACCTCAGCCAAGGAAACCCAAAGCAGAAGCAATATTGTCAAGTTCCATTCCAGGGAGGCATCACTGGGTCCCGCATGCACAGACACATGCACAGACACAGGAATACACACACACAGAAACAAACACACACACACACACACAGACAAACACACATGCGAAAAAAGGGAAGATTGACAGCTAAAAGGAAAACCACGTTTAGATTCTGATAATCATATTACGCAAAAAATACAGCACATGGACAGAGCACTCTCTCCAAAGCTTCGATGACGTTTCAGAGAGTTAAGCTGGCAGAAAAAGACACCAAAATATCAATGGGGCCAGGTGACACAGGCATCAAACAGTTAATGTTGAGGTCCTTAGAACAAGGAGGGAGGGAGGGGAATTGGGAGAACAAGAAAGACAAGACTGCTCCTCTACCGTGAACCACCCTCTTTTACCGCAGTAAAGACTCTCCGATTGAACAGTATGAATCAAGGTTACAGTTTTGTGGAAGTACTGAAACGGGGAAACGGACTGAGTGTGAATTTTCATGTTGCAATATGATTAGATTAAGAGCGATATTCTACTGGCTTCATTGAGATTATGTGCTAAGTGTAGATTGCCCCCTATACGGCCAAGTTTCAGATTGCTCTGTTCAGCCATAATACCAAAGGCTCTTTTCTTCCTGCTCTATACGCCACATTCATGCATTCTGGAGTAGCCTGCTTGCACTTGCTTGTGAAGCAGATGCCTCAGTAAACCTACAGGAACACTTTCCTTCATTTAAATAGTAGGAGAATGTTACAGCACATCTCTACCAACATGTTATGGATCTCCTCTTTTTTCCCAGCAGTTCCCAGCAACTGCAGATATTATCATTCCTAATAATAGCAAATTCAGGTGGTGAGTGATGGCAGACATGGAGCTAAAATGGAGCCACTGAGAAACAAGGGGGAGGGGGAGGTTACTTGGAGAAACCCCGAAGTCTGCAAAAGTAAAACAGAGGTTTTTTTAAAAAAAAACCCTAAAGGACAACCCTTTAAAACACACACACACAAAACATAGAGCGCAGTGATGACTGAGCAGGAGTGTCCGTTGGAAAAGCAAAAGGGCAATGGATGAGGGAAAGTGAATGGAATATCCAGGAGGAGAGCCAGGCTGGCTGGCACCTTGAGCAGGAGAACTCCTGTTCCAAAATGAACACACATTGCAATAAGATTATAAGAAGAGCCCTGCTGGATCAGACCAAGGGTCCGTCTACTCCAGCATTCTGTTCACACAGTGGCTAACCAGCTGCCCATGGGAAACCCACAAGCAGGACATGAGCACAACAGCACCCTCCCACCCACATTCCCCAGCAACTGGTGTACATAGGCACACTGCCTCTGATACTAGAGGTAGCACATCGCCACCAGAACTAGTAGCCATTAATAGCCTTCTCCTCCATGAATGTGTCCAATCCGCTTTTAAACCATCCAAATTGGTGGCCATCATGACATCCTGTGGTAGTGAATTCCATAGTTTAACTATGCACTGTGTGAAGAAGTATCTCCTTTTATCTGTCCTGAATCTCCCACCAATGAGATTCATGGGAAAACCCTAGGTTTAGTATTTTGAGAGAGGGAGAACAATGTCTCCCTGTCCACATTCTCCACACTATGCATAATGTTGTACACCTCTATCATGTCTTCCCTTACTTGCCTTTTTCTCAAGCTAAACAATCCCAACTGTTGTAACCTTCCCTCATAGGGGAGATGCTCCAGCCACTTGAACATGTTTGTTGGCCTTTTCTGCACTTCTTCCAGCTCTACAATATCCTGTTTTAGGTGTGGTGACCAGAATAGTACAGCATATTCAAAGAGTGGTCACACCATAGATTTGTATTGGCACTGCTGTTATATGCCCCAAATGTGGTTCTCATTTATAATCATTCATTGGTGGTAACCTACCATTGTTATGTCATCTTAAAACACTTGTTTTCTCATGCTCATGTTAAGAGAGAGAACAGCACAGACTCTAGTAGGATGCTAAAGACCAACCAAATTATGTTATTGCATATGTTTCCATGGACCAGAGGCCAGTTCATCAGATGCTTTTGCCAACACCTTTGTTGTTTTTGCTGCCTCCAGAAGCAATCTTTCAAAAAGATTTAAAAATAATATCCAGTTCAGCTAAACCCTCTATTGTTCTTATTGAGGGGTAGATCAAAGAGTTAATTCAAGACAAGCAACAGGATATGTTTTCATGTATCATCACAATTCTTTACCCTCAACATTGGCGGCAAGGAAAGGGTCAGAAGATTAAATAATGGCTTGGGAAAAATATGAGAAATTACTCCTATGGCAAAATGAAGACATTATAGTAATGTGAGGGGGGGGGGGAGAGACACAAATGTGGCATGTTTCTTAATTACTGCATGCCTTTTATTAAATTTTGTATAGCCAACTTTGCCCAAATATACAAATACATTTCAGGATGTTAAAATACCTCTTAGTTATATATATATATATATATATATATATATATATATATATATATATATATACACTCCAATAAATTGATTATATCATTTGCTTATTTGATTTTCAGTATCTCTGAGGATATTTAAAATAAAAAAGAATAATTAGGAGAATGTTTATTAATTTTACGATGGAGGCCTGATAGAGAAACACACACATGTGCTTTACAAACTCACTTAATCATAGCACCATCATTACTACAGGAACAAAATGCTGCCTGATGACAAACCTTTTTACTCTGGAACAAGCACTATTTTGTTGTGGAGAAGATGAATACATTCTAAATTTAAAATACTAAATAAGCCTCTGTAACTATGTACATGGCGAGTTGACTACAGCCCCCTGACTAAAACATGGTTGTCAAAATAAGAAAGGGTGCTGTGGTTCATGTCAGCTCAGGTGCCTGTGCCAGGCCTGTTGGCTGCCGCACCCATCACCCTCTCTTCTCTGGGCAGTTGTTTGAGGTGCCCCTAGGCTGCAGGGCCCCAGACTCTGGTCCCAAGGTCCAGCCCTAACTGCACCACTGCTGGCAGCTGCCAAGGATCTCTGGTGCTGACTCTCACACTGACTGAAGAGCTCAAAATGAACCACACCAGCTGGAGGGCTTGACGGGGCAGGCTGTGCACTAACTAGATGGTGCCTGAGCATTTCTGCATCCTCCCCAGGAGTTTTTTTTTTTTTTTCCTGAAGCAAAATGTGCCAAAATAGAGACATGATTTACATGACTTGCCAAGGGCAGCTTCCACCAGGAGAGAGCCACTGTCCCTGCTAAGAAGGGACACCCGGAAAGTGTGAATTTGGAGTCAGGCATCTCATCACTTACAAGGTAAAACTGTGACCAGGAGGCTTAAAAAAGACAAATGGTCTAGATGCAGTATGGGTTGTCGAGATAATTCCACTGATTAGGTAGTCTCCTCCCCTGTAATAATTAAATGATGTTATCCAGTCACTTCTCGCATTCAATGGGCATTTCATCTTTCTCATTCCCCAGACAGTGCAGGGCAGCAGTGGCAGAAGCAGAATTAGCAGCAGCCACCGCATCATGCTGGAGATTCTCTCTGACTTTCCCTTTCCTACACACTCACATACACGCTTGTGACTAGTCTCAGAGACAGCGAACCGGAAGCCAGAGCCTTTCGCAAGAGCACAGCTGCAGAGACTTTGCTGGTAAAGATGGAGCCCAGCCACAGCTTCAGATCTGAAGGGGATGATCTTAAACTTCACACTGGCACAGTCCCTGTCTTCCCTAAATCTCACCACAGGCTCTCAGTGGCTCAGGGGGTATTATTTATGCACCAGCTGTTCAGGTTTTATATATGGGAAGGTACCAAGAGATGCTCTTGGGTTGAGGTTTCTTCCATCAGTTTCAGAAGTCATCTTGGGGCAGGGGGATCCCTTGAGCTTTGGTCAGAAAGAAAATAAATCACCATGATCTTCATAATTATAAGGGAGCAAGGCCCACTCCTGCAATGTCATTGACTCTCTGTGTGGCTCTGTGTGCAGGAGGGTGTACAGCTGGAGAAAACATGTTGGTGTGACTCAGTAATGTTGCTGCAGTTCATGGGTCACTGCAGGAGCAGTTCAGCAAAGTTCAACTGACCTTTAGTGTAGAAACATATCCTTGATGTGTTAAAGGTTACAATTGTTGTTGTTTAGTTGTTAAGTCATGTCCAACTCTTCATAACCCCTTGGACCATACCATGCCAGGCCTTCCTGTCCTCCGCTCTCTCCTGGAGTGTGCTCAAGTTCATATTCATTGCATCGGTGATGCTATCTAGCCATCTCATCCTCTGCCGTCCCCTTCTCCTTTCTCCTTCAATCATTCCCAGCATCAGGGTCTTTTCCAGTGAGTTTTCTCTTTGCATTAGGTGGCCAAAATATTTGGGCTTCTGCTTCAGTATCTGTCCTTCCAATGAGCAGTCGGGGTTGATTTCCTTTAGGATTGACTGATTTGACCTCCTTGCAGTCCAGGGGACTCGTAAGAGTCTTCTCCAGCACCACAGTTCGAAAACATCAATTCTTAGGTGCTCAGCCTTCCTTATAGTCCAGCTCTCACAGCCATACATTACTACTGGGAAAGGAAAACCATAGCTTTGATTATATGAATTTTTGTCAGCAAGGTGATGTCTGTGCTTCTTACTATGCTGTCTAGGTTTGCCATAGCTTTCCTCCCAAGGAGCAAGTGTATTTTAATTTCATGGCTACAGTCACCATCTGTGGTGATCTTGGACTCCAAGAAAATAAAATCTGTCTCTGCTTCCATTTCTTCCCCTTCTATATGCCAGGAAGTGATGGGGCCAGATGCCATGATCTTAGTTTTTTTAATGTTGAGTTTCAAACCAGCTTTTGCACTTTCACCTTCAACAAGAGGCTTTTCAGATCCTCTTCGCTTTCTGCCATTAGGGTGGTATCATCTGCGTATTTGAGGTTGTTGATAATTTTCCTAGCAATCTTAATTCCGACCTGTGATTCATCCAACCCGGCATCTCTCATGATGTACTCTGCATATAAGTTAAATAAGCAGGGGGACAATACACAGCCTTGTCGTACTCCTTTCCCAATTTTGAACCAATCGGTTGTTCTATGTCCGGTTCTTACTGTTGCTTCTTAGCCCTTGTACAGGTTTCTCAGGAGACAGGTAAGGTGGTCTGGTACTCCCATCACTTTAAGGATTTGCCACAGTTGGTTGTGATCCACACAATCAAAGGCTTTAGTGTAGTCAATGAAGCAGAAATAGACGTTTTTCTGGAATTCTCTTGCTTTTTCCATGATCCAGCGAATGTTGGCGATTTGATCTCTAGTTCCTCTGCCTCTTCGAAACCCAGCTCGTACTTCCAGTAGTTATCAGTTCACATACTGCTGAAGCCTAGCTTGTAGGATTTGGAGCATCACCTTGCTGGCATGTGAAATGAGCGCAATTGTATGGTAATTTGAACACTCTTTGGCATTGCCCTTCTTTGGAATTGGAATGTAAATGGACCTTTTCCAGTCTTGCGGCCACTGTTGAGTGTTCCAGATTTGTTGGCATATTGAGTGCAGCACTTTAACAGCATCACCTTTTAGGATTTTAAATAGCTCAGCTGGAATACTGTCGTTTCCGCTAGCTTTGTTGTTAGTAATGCTTCCTAAAGTCCACTTCACTTCACTCTCTAGGATGTCAGGCTCAAGTTCAGTGACCGAACTATCATGGCTATCAGGGACATTCAGATCTTTCCTGTATAGTTCTTCTGTGTATTCTTTCCACCTCTTCTTAATCTCCTCTGCTTCTGTTAGGTCCCTGCATTCTTTTTCCTTTATCATGCCTGTCTTTGCACAAAATGTTCCCTTGATATCGCTGATTTTCTTGAAGAGATCTCTAGTCTTTCCCATTCTCTTGTTTTCCTTGATTTCTTTGCATTGTTCATTTAAGAAGGCCTTCTTGTCTCTCCTTGCTATTCTCTGGAACTCTGCATTCAGTTGGATATATCTTCCCCTTTCTCCATTGCTTTTTGCTTCCCATCTTAACTCAGCTCCTTGTAAAGCCTCATCAGACAGCCACTTTGCTTTCTTGCATTTCGTTTTCTTTGGGATGGATTTCGTTGCTGCCTCCTGAACAGTGTTACGGACCTCCGTCCATAGTTCCTCAGGCACTCTGTCTATCAGGTCTAATCCCTGAAATCTATTCCTCACCTCCACTGTATATTCATAAGGGATATGATTTAGGTCATACCTGAATGGTTTAGTGGTTTTCCCTATGTTCTTCAATTTAAGCCAAAATTTTGCAATAAGAAGCTAGGAATGTACGAAAGTCACTTACCTTTTCAAAGGGTGACATCTGTGGGGGGGGCGGCGCTCCATCCCTCCCCTGAAATTGTCTCCGGCTGGCTCCGCTCCACGGATATCCAGCCACTGGGCAGCCTGCAGGGACGCAAATGGCAGCTGCCGTAGCCACCGCCATTTGCGTCCCCGTATTTTGCCGTGATAGGCTACGTAATATTTACATAGCCTATTTCGGCAAAAAAAAAAAAAACCGCAAATGGTGGCCACTACGCCATTTGCGCCCCTCTCTTTTGCGGTAATAGCCTACATAAATATTTACGTATGCTATCACGGCCAAAAAAAAAAAGGGAACGCAAATGGCGGCTGCCGTAGCCGCTGCCATTTGTGTTCCCTTTTTTTTGCTGTGATAGGCTACGTAAATACTTACGCAGCCTATCATGGCTTCTGCAGGGACGCAAATAGCATCCCTGCGTCAGCCGTGATAGGCTACATAAGTATTTACGTAGCCTATCACGCCTATGGTGATGAAGTGAATGGCGGCCGCAGCCGCGGCCACCATTCGCAAGTCAGCATGAACGACAGCAGATAGGTGTCCTGTTTCGTGCACCTGTCGCAGGGTGGGGGGGCAGGGGGCTTTATTCCACCACAGATTTTGGTGGGCCAAATGCACTGGCATTCAGCCTCACTGAGATCCGTAGCGGAATTCTCTGACATCCCTATAAGAAGCTCATGATCTGAGCCACAGTCACCTCCAGGTCTTGTTTTTACTGACTGTATAGAGCTTCTCCATCTTTGGCTGCAAAGGACATAATCAGTCTGATTTCGATATTGACCATCTGGTGATGTCCATGTGTAGAGTCGCCTCTTGTGCTGTTGGAAAAGAGTGTTTGCTATGATCAGCGTGTTCTCTTGGCAAAACTCTATTAGCCTTTGTCCTGCTTCATTTTGTACACCAAGGCCATGCTGGTCTGTTATCCCGGTTATTTCTTGACTTCCTACTTTAGCATTCCAATCCCCTATGATGAAGAGGACATCTTTTTTTGGTGTTAGTTCTAGAAGGTGTTGTAGGTCTTCATAGAACCGATCAACCTCAGCTTCTTAGGCCTTAGTAGTTGGGGCATAGACTTGAATTACTGTGATGTTGAATGGTTTGCTTTGGATTCGTACTGAGATCATTCTATCATTTTTGAGATTGTACCCCAGTACTGCTTTTCCCACCCTTTTGTTGACTATGAGTGCTACTCCTTTTATTTTAAGGAATTCTTGCCCACAGTAGTAGATATAATGGTCACCTGAATTAAATTCGCCCATGCCTGTCCATTTCAGTTTGCTGATTCCCAAGATGTCGATGTTCAGTCTTGCCATCTCATGTTTGACCACCTCCAGTTTACCTTGATTCACTGATCTGACATTCCTGGTTCCTATATTGTTCTTTACAGCATCGGATTTTCTTTTCACCACCAGACACAGCCACAGCTGAGTGTCCTTTCAGCTTTGGCCCAGCCGCTTCACTCTTTCTGGCACTACTTGGAAATTCCATCTGCTCTTCCCCAGTAGTATATTGGACACCTTCCGACCTGAGGGGCTCATCTTCCGGCATCATCTCTTTTAGCCTTGTGATACATTCCATGGGGTTTTCTTGGCAAGAATACTGGAGTGGGTTGCCATTTCCTTCTCCAGTGGACCACATCTTGTCAGAACTCCCTGCCATGACCTGTCCATCTTGGGTGGCCCTGCACGGCATAGCTGATGGCTTCACTGAGTTACGTAAGCCCCTTCGCCACAACAAGGCAGTGATCCATGAAAGGGGAAGGTTACAATATGACACTACAAACTCTACAGTTACCAAAGTGCTCTCCAGACATGGATGTTCCAAGACATACCTGTCTCAGGTGTCGTTCTACTTGATTATAGCTTCCTTGGCAGAGGTGACCCAATGACACACACATACACAGCTCTCTTCAAAAACAAGGTAATTGTTATTAAACATATAAGTATCATAAATATACACAGTAAAGGGAATTAGGTGGTTGTCAGTATGCACTATATGAACTCCAGGATAAAATCGATTACAGACAAACCCACCCACGCTAAGTACACAAGACACACATTAACCTGGATACTGTAAATATCCACGCACAGAGTCCGAATTGTGGAGAAAAGTTTCTCAAAGGTCTGCTGGGAAACCAAACTGAAGGATTTATTTATTTGTTTGTTTGATTGTTTATTTATTGGATTTATTAGCTGCCCATATAGCCAAGTTGATGTGCACTGAAATTTAGGCCATGGACATGAGTGATGACTTTGGGCTAGAATGGGCTGAACTATGAGTTGGAGGGAGTTGCACATGCAGGAGCTAAACAAATAGGGACCCTCATATGAGGGAGAGAAAAGAGGCTTGCGGAAAAGACAACTACACAAAGAGGCTTTGGAAAAAGAGCTCACTGAGGTTTGTGTCTCATCAATGGCAGTGTATGGAGTCATTGTGGAAAGGGGGAGGACAAGACTTGAGTTACCGAGATTCAACCCCATCACACTGATTTCCAAAGCCTTGTGAACAACCTGCTGCTTCTTGGTTCCTCTTCCAAATCTTTAGTATGTATGGTTGGGGCTGCTTGGCCTCAATAAGCTTCCTGACTGTTAGAGCAATATGACAATGGGACCCATTATCTAGGGAGGTAGTGGGCTCTCCCACACCAGAGGCATTCAAGATGAAGCTGCTGGACAGCCATCTGTCAGGGATGCTTTGACTTGGATTCCTGCATTGAGCAGGGGGTTGAACTCGTTGGTCTTGTAGGCCCCTTCCAACCCTACTATGCTATGATTCTATGATTCTGTGAATATTTCCTTGTGCATCAAGCCTCCTTTCCAGAGAATATGGCTGGATCAGAACAACAGTGAAGAACAACTATGGGGATTATACAAAAAGGAAACATGGCTGTGATCCTTCCTACTGGGTGACCAAGGCAAAGTTGCATGGAAGACTCTGGGCTCTTCTGGCAAATGTGGTTGAAAAACAGACCAAGTTACTAAAGACACTCACACAAGCACACAATAGAGAAGTGGGTGGAGAGGTGAAAGTGACAGTTCATACAGAAAGGACCTCCAGATGGTAGGCTTGAATTGAAAAATACCTTTCCTGAAATTCTGTTGGATCCTTCCTGAAGATGGCACTGGGATACGTGGAAGCTCCCAAGGATAGCTTTGAAATAGCTAGCTAAACTAGAGACCTAGGGCAGAACCCAATGCTACCTTTGTGCCTGTGTCCGGCCCCACCATGTCTGGATCGCAAGTAGCCCCTACCTCTTAATGAATGGCAACTTAGTGTTTCTGGGGGCAAGCCCCCAATGGAGAGGAAATGCTAGTTTCTGGGGCAGGTTGGGGGAGCTCCATAAGGGCCAGAATCGGTGGGGCTGGCAGCGCATGTAAGGGTAGTTTTGGATTCTGCCCCTAAGCAACCAGAGTGGGTGGTCGGGGGGGAAAGGTCTGATGAGGTTTGGACAGAAACCTGGGTTCCATGGCTTAGGAAGAGATTTCAGCGGTGGAGCAAGAGCCAACTGACACAACCAAGACAACTGGCCTTGTCATGCACCAAAAGTGATTTCACCAAAGTGGTACCGGGACAGCTTATTAAGGCCAGTGTGATGAAGTTGTCCTCATCTAGGGATTCTATGACATGGGATTTCTGTATTTAGCTGATCATGGATAAGCAGGTAACGTATCCCATGCCCTTTAGCAAGAACAAAATGCTACCATAGAATGTAGTTTCATTTATGGTATAGGTTCACAGAATTAATTAACAGGAGTCTGCAATCAGGCATGTCTTTCTGTCTTTTACTTCAATAACTTAATCAGTTTTTACATTTTTAAAATATGATATAAGAGAATAAAATACGTCCTTAAAAATACAAATTGGTTGCAAGCGAATTGCATTCGAAAAAGCTTCCTAGGTATCATTTTAGGAGCATCTCCATCAAAAAAGTAATTAAAAAATCTTATCCAAATGACCTTTTTGAGCTGTTTTTAAGGAAGTGGAGATGTCAATTACAACAGGCCTTTTGTACTCATGAAAACAGGTAGTATGTCCTGAAGTTTCTGTGCTCTGGCTCTCATATTGTTATAATTACTTATGGAGTGCTTATGTGATTTTTTTTAATTTTATTTTACGATGAGCAGAAGTTCAGCTCAGCATTCTAATGATGAGTTACTTCTTATTGTTTTCAAAATTCCCACCTATGATTTGGAGTAAGATATTTACCTCATATCCTTGTCAGATTTCCTGAGATACATTTGCTGAAGTTCCCAAAACAGGATACCACCTGTATTCCCTTCCACAACTTCTGTTCTCTTGCTACTTTTGTCCTGAGCTGTCATTTAGTTTTATTTACTTCCCAAAATATTTTATGTCACCTTTACTCATTTACGTCATAAGGAGAACATATTCACAACACTACACTTAAGCAGACCTCCTTCCTTCAAACTCCTTATCTAATGCTTATGCTGCTTTTTTCCTGACTTTAGATGGGAAGAAGATTTCAGCTTGCTTTGCCTATGTCACTTGAACAAAAACAGGTTCAGAGATCAGTGAGAAGTTTAATGAAAGTCACAGAATGTCAGCAAGAATGCTTCTTTTAGAATCAAACTGATTCAAATTAATATAGAAATACAATTCTTTGCATGTTATTCGGTGTTGTTGTTTTTTCTTTAATGGAAGTAGTAACTTCTGAGAGAAGTGGGGAAGACTAATATTTCTTAGGATAAATATTGGCAAGGTGGCTGATTATGTAGGTTGGTGCAGGGGTCTTGCAAAAACTGCCAGAACAATATCACTCTTGTTTCAACATTCCTCTGTCTTTACCCAAATGCTTCCAATAGAAACCTGAATTTCCAGACAGTACACATTCCTTACGTATAATGCTTCTCCCCTTCCTTCTTGTTGGGTCTATTCCATTTGAACAAGGAATACACTTCAATGGCTATACCCCAGGCAATCCTATACATGTCTAATGTGAAGTGCGTCCCATTGAGTTCAATAAGGCTTGGTCATTAAGTTCAGTGGGGCTTACTCCCAGGTAAGTGGGCATATCTCCACATGCTCAGATTCATTCCTGACAGTTTACAACAGAAGGCCCAGCCTAACCTTTGAAATTTGGCAGGTTACTTAGCTAGGGACATCTCTAATGTGTATAATATTTCCAAACAAATCCCCCCCCCCAAAAAAAGAATCCGTACATTTGAAAGATGTGCACAATTGATGTGTACATTTGGGAGAATATGCATGAAAATATGCACAAACGTTCATGTGAAAAGGGGAAAAAAAAAACCCAAAGAAGAAAGATCACAACTTGTTATGGAGACGAGATGGAAAGAGCTTCAAGGGGGAATATGGATAACTTCAACAAATTTGAGTTTTGCTTGTATGCACATCACTACCTTAGGCCTTTCTAGGTAGGAATGTATGAGGGTCACTTACCTTTTTGAAGGGTGACATTCGCGGTGGGGGGGAGGCGCTCCGTCCCTCCCCCTGAAATTCTCTCCAGCCGGCTCCGCTCCGTGGAGATTCCACAGAGCTGCCAGTCAGGGCTGCCTGCAGCCAGACATCCGACCACTGGGCAGGCTGCAGGGATGCAAATGGCAGCTGCCGTAGCCACCGCCATTTGCGTCCCTGTATTTTGCTGTGATAGGCTACGTAAATATTTACATAGCCTATCAGAGCAAAAAAAATAAGGGAACGCAAATGGCATACAAAAGTAGCCATTAGAGTAGCATACAAAAGGAGTTCACTCCCAAGACAGATAAATTGTTTTTAGGGTTTTGTGCTGCACAAAGAAATATGTTCTAAACGATCAGATGCCATCTTTAAGTTTCATCATGAGATGTTCTTTGTTATTCAGATCCGGCCTCAGGATAATAATGTAGCATTTGGGAATGAAGATGCAACCCAGTAGCCCCAGACTGGAGGCCAAGATAGAGAAGATCTGCACGGCTACCATGTATTTCCCTTTGGTGCTCAGGTAGGCTGGCACAAATGACACCCAAACACTGCAAAACACCAGCATACTGAAGGTGATCAACTTGGCTTCGTTGAATGCCCCAGGCAGCTTCCTGGCTAGGAAAGCTACCGTGAAACAGAAGGCAGCCAGAAAGCCCATGTAGCCAAGAGCACTATAAAACATGACAACAAACCCTTCATTACATTGCAGGGTGATCTGCCCAGGCTGAGAATGCATGTCAGAGTCTGGAAATGGAGGAGAGATTCCCAGCCAGATCACACAGAAGCCTACTTGGACACTGGAGCAAGAAATTACAATGGAGTTTGCCAAACTCTTCCCCAGCCATTTCCTCATCCTGCTCCCTGGTTTTGTGGCTAGAAATGCCACCACCACTGTGACAGTTTTTGCCAACAAACAAGAGACAGCGACTGAGAAGATGATGCTGAAGGCGATTTGTCGGAGAAGGCAGGTCAGCCTCTGGGGGCGGCCAATGAATAGAAAGGAAGACAAGAAGCAAAGCAGAAGGGAGACGAGGAGCATGTAGGTGAGGTTGCGGTTGTTGGCTTTGACTACTGGAGTTTCTTCGTATTTAATGAAGATTCCTAAAATAAGACCAGTGCTTAGAGACAAGAATAGGGCAAAGAGAGATAGGATGATTCCCAGAGTTTCTTTGAAGGAGAGGAAGTTGATAAGCTTTGGAACACATTGATCTAGGTTCTTGTTTGGATACTGATTATCTGGACACATGTAGCATTGGCCTGCATCTGAAAAGAACAAGAGCAGCAGCAGCATTGTAATCTCCCTTCCATCCATTACAGTCCTTGGTCCATTACATTCCCTAGAACATATGCCTGTGGGGTGAGACTTTATATGCCACAAGAGCAACGTTACGGCAGGGATAGGGAAGACGGCTAATTCAACCAATGTGTAGAGGGGATGGGAAGATGCTAATTTCTAAATTCATTGTCAGAATATGGTGTCATTTTTTTAGCTTACAAAGTGGGGGCTAGAGAAATTCATGGGAGTGTAGGTCCATCCATGGCTTGTACTCATAATAACTGTATACATCCTTCAGGTTCAGAAGCAGCATGCCACTGCAAACCATCTTCTGAAAGTAACAATGGGAGAGGGATCTTGCCTCTGTGTCTTGCTTATAGGCTTCCTAGAGGTACCCAGTTAACAACTTTGGGCTCCCCTTGTGTTTAGATGCAGGGGACATATTTTGCATGCAGAAGTTTACAGGTTCAGCCCTGGGCATCTCTACTAAAAAAAGGATCCCAGATAGAAGGGCTGGAGAAGCTCCTTGCCTGAGACAGTCATTTATTTATTTATTTATTTATTTCTACACCACCCAGTAGCCGAAGCTCTCTGGGCAGTTTACAGAAATTAAAACCAAAGAGCACACAATAAAACAATACAAAATATATAAAACATTAAAACCACAGGAAACAATAAGACCAGAATACAACCAGAATACAACCTAGCAGCAGTGCAGGAATTTGAAAAGCAGATTTCAAACACCAAAGCTAAAAGTCTAAAGAGCTAAAATGCTAAAATGCCTGGGAAAATAAAAAAGGTCTTCACCTGGCGCCAGAAGGAATACAATGTAGGTGCCAGGCGAACCTCACTAGGGAGCTCATTCCACAGCTGGGGTGCCACAGCAGAAAAAGCCCTCATCCTAGTAGCCATCCGCCTCACTTCCTTTGGCAAGGGCTCACGGAGAAGGGCTGCTGAGGACTATCTTAAGGTCTGGGCAGACACATATGGGAGGAGGCGATCCTTCAGATAACCTGGCCCCAGGCCATTAAGGGCTTTAAATGTTAATACCAGCACTTTGAATCGGGCACGGAAATGGACTGGCAGCTAATACAGCTGGAAAAGAACCAGTGTAATATGAGCTCGTTGGCCAGTCCCTGTTACCAATCTTGCTGCCCTATTTTGGATTACCTGAAGTTTCTGGACCATTTTCAAAGGCAGCCCGATGTAGGGATGTCAGAGAATTCTGCCATGGATCTCAGTGATGCCAAATGCCAGTGCACTCGGCCCCCCGAAATCCATGGGGGAACAAAGCCCCGCATCTCCCCACCCCACAAAATGGGCCCGGAACGGAGCACATACCTGCTGCCGTCCGCGCTGACTTGCGAATGGCGGCCGCGTCTGCGGCCGCCATTTGCTTCTTCCATATAACCATGATATGCTACGTAAATACTTACGTAGCCTATCACAGCTAATGCAGGGACGCTATTTGCAGACATGCGGAAGCCGTGATAGTCTGCGTAAGTGTTTACGTAGCCTATCACAGTTAAAAAAAGAAGAACGCAAATGGCGTAGTGACCACCATTTGCGTTCCCCCCTTTTTTTTTTGCCGTAGTAGCCTACGTAAATATTTACGTAACTTATCATGGCAAAAAAAAAAAAAAGGGGAACGCAAATGGCGGCCGCCGTAGCTGCCGCCATTTGCGTTCGCTGTTTTTTTGGGGGGGGTTGCCGTGATAGGCTATGTAAATATTTACTTAGCCTATCATGGCAAAATACAGGGACACAAATGGCGGTGGCTTCGGCCGCTGCCATTTGCGTCCCTGCAGGCTGCCCATTGGCTGGATGTCCAGCTGCGGGTGGCTCTGGCTGGTGGATCCGCGGAATCTCCACGGAGCGGAGCCGGACGGAGAGAATTTCAGGGGGAGGGACAGAGCACCTCCCCCCCACCGTGAATGTCACCCTTCAAAAAGGTAAGTGACTTCGGTACATCCCTAGCCCCACGTATAACGCATTGCACTAATCCAGACAAGAAGTAATCCGAGCATAGATAACTGTAGCTAGGCTATCTCTGTCCAGATAAGGGCAGAGATGGTATATCAACCTAAGATGATAAAAAGTGCTCCATGCCACTGAGTTCACCTGTGCCTCAAGTGACAGTTCTGGATTCAAGAGCACCCCCAAACTATGGACGTGATCCTTTAGGCGGAGTGCAACCCCCTCCAGGTTAAATATCACTTAGCTAGGCAGAGGAACCACCCACTAACAGTACCTCCATCTGGTCTGGATTGAGTTTCAGTTTATTGGCCCTCATCCAGTCCATTACCATGCCCAGGCACTGATTCAGAACAGACATTGCCTCACCTGGTTTTGATGAGAAAGAGAGGTAGAGCTGGGTGTCATCCGCGTATTGATGGCACCTCAGCCCACACCTCCGGATAACCTTCCCCAGCGGCTTCATGTAGATGTTAAACAGTATGGGAGATAAAATAGAGCCCTGTGGAACCCCATGGCACAATTGCCATGGCACAGAGTAATAATCTCCCAGCACCACCTTCTGGAGTCGGCCATCCAAGTAGGAGCAGAACCACTGCAGTGCAGTGCCGCCAACTCCCAACCCAGAAACCTATCCAGAAGGATACCATGGTCGATGGTATTGAAAGCCGCTGAGAGGTCCAGGAGACTCAACAGGGTCACATGCCCCCTGTCCCTCTCTTGGCAGAGGTCAACCCACAGGGTGACCAAGGCAGTTTCCATTCCAAAACCAAGCCTGAAGCCTGATTTAAATGGATCTAGATAATCCGTTTCATTCAAGAGTGCCTAGAGCTGTCCCGCAACCACCCGCTCAAGCACCTTCCCAAGAATGGGATGTTGGCCACTGGCCTATAATTGTTAACATCCTCTGGGTGCAGGTTAGGCTTTTTCAGGAGTGGTCTGATTACCTCCTCTTTTAAAGCAGCCAGCACTAGGGATGTATGAAAGTCACTTACCGTTTTGTGGGTCTGCTTCGCGGTGGGGGGGAGGCACTCCGTCCCTACCCCCAGAATCCTCAAGGGGAGGGAGGCGCTCCATCCCTCCCCCCGGAGTCCTGCCCAGCCAGCTCCGCTCCGCAGGGATTCTGCGGAGCCGCCTGCTGGCTCCGCCCGCAGCTGGACATCCAGCCATTGGGCAGCAGGGACACAAATGGCGGTGGCCGTAGCCGTCACCATTTGCGTCCCTGTACTTAACCATGATAGGCTACATAAATATTTACGTAGCCTGTCACGGCAAAGTAAAAAAAGAACACGCATACGCAAATAGCAGCGGCTACGGCGGCTGCCATTTGCGTTCACTATTTTTCGCCGTTCTAGCCTACATAAATATTTACGTAGGCTAGAACAGCAAAAAATAATGAACACAAATGGCGGCCGCCATAGCCGCCGCCATTTGTGTATGCTGCGGCGGGCTGCGGCCAGCCAGGAGACCAGCCTCTACTACCCCTGCCGCCGCACTCACCGCCACCGCACCCGCCGCACCCACCTACGCACCCGCTGCTGCCGCACCCACCGCACCTATCACCGCCGCACCTGCCGCCACCACCGCTGCACCCGCTGCTGCTGCTGCCGCACCTACCACTGCCGCCACACCTGCCACCGAATCCACCGCCGCACCCACCACCGCCGTATCCGCTGCCGCCATATCCGCTGCATCCACCCCAGGTAAGTGCCATCCCGAGGGATTCCGCTGGGGGGGCAGGGGGCCGTTCCGCCACGGATTCCATAGAATCCGGCCTCACTGGAATCTGTGGCGGAATTCTCTGCCATCCCTAGCTGGCACCACCCCTTGTCTCAAGGAGGAATTTACATCCTCCTAGACCCAGCCGAACATCCCCTCCTTATTTGATTTAATAAGCTATGAAGGGCAAGGGTCAAGCACACAAGTGGTCAGTCGGACTCAGCCAAGCATCTTGTCCACATCGTCAGGCCTCAATAACTGAAACTCATGCAATAGAACTGGACCAGACGGTGCTCTGAATGCCTCTACCAATGGAACTGCATTAATCATGGTGTCCAATTAATGGCGAATCTGGGTGACTTTATCTTCAAAGTGCCATGCAAACTTGTCACAGCATGCAAACAAGGGTTCTGCAGTCTCTCTCCCTGGCCCAGAATGTAGGGATGGCAGAGAATTCTGCCACGGATTTCAGTGAGGCCGAATGCACTGGCATTCGGCCCCCTGAAACCCGTGGTGGAACGGCCTCCCATCCCCCACCCCCCCGTGGAATCCTCCCTGGGACGAAGCTTACCTGGAGTGGATGTTCCTGCGGTGGCGGCTCTGCTGGCGGGTCTGGCGGCATCGGTGGCAGCTGGTCTCTCGGCCAGCTGCTGTGGACTCAAATGGCGGCTGCCGTAGCGGCCGCCATTTGCATCTAGCCAGCCTGCCACGATAGGCTACATAAGTATTTATGTAGCCTATCATGGTAAAGGCAGCCACGCAAATGGCGGCCACCACGCCATTTGCGTAGCTACCTTTGTCATAATAGGCTACGTAAATACTTACCTAGCCTATCACGGCAAGCTAAAAAAAACGCATACGCAAATGGCAGCGGCTATGGCGGCCGCCATTTGTGTTCCCTTTTTTTCGCTGTTTTAGCCTATGTAAATATTTACATAAGCTAGTATGGCAAAAAAAGGGGAACACAAATGGCGTAGTGGGCGCTATTTGCGTTCCTTTTTTCCCCCCGCCATAATAGCTTACATAAATATTTACATAGGCTAAAACAGCAGGTAAAAAAGGAACACAAACAGCGCCCACTACGCCATTTGCGTTCCCTCTTTTTTTTTTGCCATAATAGCTTACGTAAATATTTACATAGGCTAAAACAGCGAAAAAAGGGAACGCAAATGGCTGGTGCCGTAGCCGCCGCCATTTGCATATGCAGTTTTGTTTTCTTCTGGAAGGCTGCCCAGCCGGCGGCTCTGTGGAATTTCCATGGAGCGGAGCTGGCCAGATTAGGATTTCGGGCCAGATTAGGATGTCGGAGTGCCTCCCCCCCACCACGGATCACCCCGTCAAAAAGGTAAGTGACTTTCGTGCATCCCTACCAGAATGTAACAAGCCACGAACCACTCAGAAAAGCTCCACTGGATGACACTGCGATGATGCAATGCTGGTGGAAAAGAACTGTCTCTTTGCCACCCTCACCGCCACAGAGTAGGTTCGATAGTGAGCTCTTACCTGCGTTTGGTCAGACTCAGCATGAGTTTTCCTCCACCTACGTTCTAGCCATCTCCCCTTTTGCTTCATTGCCCTCGGCTCAGGTGTATACCAAGGAGCTGGCCGGGCTCTGCTCAGAGGGAGAGGGCGCTTGGGCGAGATCGTGTCAACCACCCGAGTCATCTCTGCATTCCTCAGAGCGACCTGGGCCTCAACAGGAGCACCAGCCATACCAGCAGGAAAATCCCCCAGAGCCCTCTGGAATCCATCAGAGTCCATTAGCCTCTGGGGGTGGACTATTTTAATAGGTCCCCCAGCCTTGCAGAGGGGGAAGGCTGCCAAAAGTCTAAACCTCAACAGGAAGTGATCTGACCATGACAAAGGGACAGAGGTTAATTCCTCCAGTCAAAGTAGACAATATTGGGTTCAATGACAATCCAATGATCTGGCTCAGCATAACAAACCATTTTCAAATAGCAATAGATTAGCAGGTTAGTTGTGGATTAGTTAAGACAAATATTTCCATTACTTCAGCATCCAGCTTGTAGTGTAGCTGTTGCAGGCAGGGCCTGGATGAACCTTTTGTTCTTATCAATTAATAATATTATTTATTTTCATATTAATTTTATATTTGCATTCTGCCATTCCTCCAAAGGGCTCTGGGCAGGATAAATATAGATTTCCAATTCTACCTTCACAGCTGTGTGTTAGCCTAGGTTGAGAGAGCCCAGTGTCTGAGCCAAGGACACCCAAGCAGTAAGCTTCATAGTTGAGTAGCATTTGAACTCCCCAGTCAAAGGCCCACACTGTAGCCACCTCACTACTCAGGCTGGTTCAGAAATTCAAGCTGGGTCATGCATGATCAAGTTTGAATTCCTTGGCAGGAGCATTAATCCCATAGGACCCCTGCCTGCCTCAACCTATTGGGGCCAAACTGCACATAAGACTGCCTTTACATATGGGTCTCTCCCTTTCATATGTAAAGCAAACAGTGGCCACGTGACTGAAAGTGCGAAAAGGAAACACAGGTAGGTCATACTTAACAGTCACCTGGCTGGCCACTTTTCTCCCTATACTCCATTACCACTGGATTTTTCTTTCAATTCATTTGGTGAAATTAATTAGTGAATACACCAATAATTAACTACACAGAAAGCCAGAAAGAGTCCAATGCCTTAAAACAAATGAACAAACCCTTCCCAGAAAACATGTGAGGGGATGTTTGCCCTATGCCTCAAGGGCAGCTCTTTGCTCTGGAGTCCCTTACCTTCCTGAGTGGAGATTGTTCCTTCTGTACATGGGGCACAAGCATAGCAACAAATCGGCTCTCCTTCCTTAATCACCTTGGCATATCCAGGCCAACAACTTTGAGTACATCTAGAAATGGCTACAGTCTAGTCAGAAGAGAAGGCACATCAAACAATGTGTTACTTAGGAGGTGTCATTTATATCAGGGTATATTAGTTATAGATTTAGAATGGGTGTAACAGGGAACTTTTAGTTAGTCTCTGGAAAAGACCCTGATGCTGGGAAAGACTGAAGGCAAAAGGAGAAGGGGCCGGCAGAGGATGAGATGGCTAGATAGCATCACGGATGCAATGAATATGGACTTGAGCACACTCTGGGATAAAGCGGAGGACAGGAAGGCCTGGCATGCTGTGGTCCATGGGGTCACAAAGAGTCAGACACGACGGAACGACTGAACAACAACATATTAGTTATAGATTTAGAATGGGCATAACAGGGAACTTTTAGTTAGTCCAACACCAGATTTTTTTTCACCCTGGGACCCCTAGCTCTTTTTGAGGACTATATTTGTGATGATGGAGTAAGGGGAGAGACAGGCATCCAGCTGGACGCCACACATTAAGATGGATTCTGATGAACTGGAATGACTTCAAAGAAGGGCAACAAAGATGACCAGGGGACTAGGAACTAAGTCCTACGAGGAAAGATTGAAGTATGTTTAGCCTTGACAAGAGGAGACTGAGGGTGGATATGACAGCACTTTTCAAGTACCTAAATGCTTGTCACACAGAAGAGGGCTGCAAGTGCTATCATGTTCTCTCTCATCCAAGACTGTATGGCATGAAATAACAGGCTTAAGTTACAGGAAGGCATATTTTGGTTGAACATCAGGAAAAACTTCCTAATGGTCAGACAGTGGAACCAATTTCCTAGGGAGGTGGTGTGTTCTCCGTCACTGGATGCTTTAAACTGGATGCTTTAAACTAGATTCCTGCATCCAGCAGGAAGTTGGACTCAATGATCTAAATGGCCCCCTCCAACTCTATGATTCTGTGATTCTAAACATTGTTCCAGAATTAAGACAAAGAAATACCCGTTAGGCAAAACATGTTGGGCTATCTTCAGATAATGAATTGTTACTTAGCTTGTGTCCCACTTCTCAAATACTTAACTCATGGTCCAAGCTCTTCCCACTAGTAGGTTGAATAAGTGATTAGAGAGCTTCGGATATTGGGTGGTATAGAAATGAAATGAATGAATAAATAAATAAAATAAAATTCAGAAAACTGACATTGGGGCCTGACCCCATCCTCCCACCTGGGGAGGGAAGGCAAGAGAGAGGGTAAAGACCTTGGGGAGGGTCTCAGTGGTAGAGCACATCCTCCTTCTCAGTGGTAGAGCACATCCTACACATGCATAAGGTCCCTGGTTCAAGCCCCAGCAACTCCTGAAAAAGGATCAGGTAGCAGAGGTGACCCTGCATCACTATTTCAAGCCTGCTGCTGCCGCTCTACTTTTTTCAGGGGTGTACAAAAGTCACTTACCTGGTCTCTCAGCTTTTCGCGGTGGGGGGGAGGTGCTTCGCTGCTCTCCCCCCGAAGTTCAGGCCGGGGGGGGAGGCTTCCCGCCTCGCCCGGCCGAAATTCAGGCCAGGGGGGAGGCTTCCTGCCTCGCCCGGCCGAAATTCAGGCCAGGGAGGAGGCACCTTGCCTGGCCATGAAATAAAAAGTTAAAAAAACAAAAACAAAACGCCCCTGTGATAGGCTACGTGTAGGGGTGGACGAAAGTCCCGTACCTGGTCTCGCAGGTTTTTGCGGTGGGGGGGAGGCGCTTCGCTGCTCTCCCCCTGAAGTTCAGGCCGGGGGGGGAGGCTTCCTGCCTCGCCCGGCCGAAATAGGCCAGGGGGGAGGCTTCCTGCCTCGCCCGGCCGAAATTCAGGCCGGGGAGGAGGCTTCCCGCCTCGCCCGGCCGCGAACGCGAAAGTTTAAAAAAAAAAAAAAGCCCCCTGGTAGGCTACGTGACGATTCACGTAGCCTATCACGGCTAGATCTGCTAAGTCAGCCGTGATAGGCTACGTCAATCATCACGTAGCCTATCACGGGTGACTTAAAAAAAAAAAAAAGGCGCGTACGCTAATGGCGGCCCCCATAGGGAGCCGCCATTCGTGTTCCTTATTTGGTCGCTGTAGTCTACGTAAATCTTTATGTAGACTACAGTGACCAAATAAGGAACAGGAATGGTGGCTCCCTATGGGGGCCGCCATTATCCTTACGCGCTTTTTTTTTTTTTTTAAGTCACCCGTGATAGGCTACGTGATGATTGATGCAGCCTATCACGGCTGACTTTGCAAATCTAGCCGTGATAGGCTACGTTAATCATCACGTAGCCTATCAGGGGGCATTTTTTTTTCTTTTATTGCAATGGCGGCGGTGGCAGCCGGTCGAAAGATCAGCTGCCGCCCCCGCCCCTGACGAAGACCCGACAAACCACCGCCGGGACCCGCAGCCGGGAGGGACATTCGGGAAAGGTAAGTCCCATCCCGGGGGGGGTGCGGGGTGCGGGGGGGTGCGGAGAATTTCTCCCCCAAACTTCTTCGGGGGCCGAACACGTTGGCGCTTGGCCCCCTGAAGTTTCGGGGAGAAATTCTCCGCCAACCCTAACCTTTTTGACCTCTGGTGACAATATAAATAATCTCTCCTGCTCCCATAATATCTCTCCCAAGTATAATTGGCTCATTCTGGTCAGAGTTCTCTCCCACACTGTATATCCCTTCCCCCCCACCACCCATGAGCTGTTCACCTCTGCCAAGGGAATCTTATTTGGGCCCCCTCTGACTCCTTTGATTTTCACTGATTCATGGGGAATTACGTTTGGTAAGTAATTAAATTATCTCTGATCAGTGTGATTTCAGCACCAGTATCCAGAATACCTCTGTTATAGCTGCAGCTTATGTTCCAGTGGAAAGCACAAAGTTCAGTAGGAACCAGAATTAGTTCATCAGGATAGGACCCAAACTTACCTTGGCATTCACGTGAAGCTGACCGCTCTCTTAGCCACGCTTCAGTTTCATCAGGAAGACGTATAAATTGTGCTTCTGAATCCACAATTCTCTTTAGTAGGCCAGACTCAGGCCTCAGGACTGCCTCATCCAAACTCAGAGCTGGCTTCAGATTTGAGGGAGCTCTGGGCAAATTGTCTTACAGTGCCCCCCTTCTTTGTGAAAGGGCCCTGTTGGGTTTATCTGGCTAGACATTATAATAAACCAGGACAGACGAGGGTCATGTAAAAAGGCCTCACTTTCCCAATATACAACTCTTGCATATGTACTCCAGCCTCAGGAACTGAAACTTATTTAACAAAATAAGGATTGCTGGAGTTCTGGACACAACATCTGACTAACCCTCATTTAGACTGAAGCAAATGTAGGCGATCAAAGGACCTCGCAACTGGGATGTCCAATGTAGTGACTACAGGTGCCAGGGTGTTCTCAAAAACCTCTTGGCATCCATGAAGCCCCCTCTCTCTCGGTATTTAATAGAAATTTTGCTCTTACTTGGAAGCCAGGGCACACAGCAGAGCCACACACCAGCCTTCCAGCTGCCATCATTTTCCCACAATGCCTCTAGTCCTCATGTGGACCCAAAGGTGCTCTCAGGAAAAGAATATGGTGGCTGGAGGTCTGGGCTTGGGTTGAAGTGCACCCCAACAGACTTTTAAACCAACAAGAAAGAAAAATGTCCCCATGCACATGGGTGGTGGTGGGAGCTAGGGACGTAAAAATTCACCCTAGCTTAGTTTCTCCGGGTGCTCACCAAAGCAGCACCACCACTTGCACCCCCCAGACCCATGCTTGTTAATCTGGTACTAAAAAGGGTTAACAAAGAGTAAAGAGGGCTGATTTGATTAGGGGGAGCCCTAAGAGAAGAACCCCTTGTTGATGAAGACCCCAGATTCATAACCAGCTTTATATTCCAGACTCTTGACCCCTGGGCGATAAGACCATGGAATTTGATTCTATGCTAAATGATGTTATTCCCTTAACTAGACACTAACTGAGCTTTTGCAAGACTGCCTTTGAAGAAGGGGGAAATGCAGCTGTCTTTACAAGTGGCTTCACAGAGCTTGCTCAAGGCCAAAATGTGCTGGCAGAGTGTCTAAGTGAGATGAACAGCAGAATTGAGCATGCTCAGATGCCTACTGAGAGGAGGAAAAGTACTGTTTCGACATCTCATGGTGTACACCTGCTGATAAGAGAATGTCCTTACTCAATGCTAGTTGGGCACGGAAGTGTAGCCCTGAGCATGAACAACAACTACGAGGAGGCGTTTGAGCGGATATGACCAAAAATGGCCAAAGATGACTGGGAGTTCAAAGAAGATATGCCAAAGAGAAATGTGTCAATCAAGATAGCATGCCCAGATGGTAGACTTTGGGTCATATGTAGGGGTGCACGAAAGTCACTTACCTGGTCTCGCAGCTTTTCGCGGTGGGGGGGAGGCACTTCGCTGCTCTCCCCGCGAAGTTCAGGCTGGGGGGGAGGCTTCCCGCCTCGCCCGGCCGAAATTCAAGCCGGGGGGGAGGCTTCCCGCCTTGCCTGGCCGAAATTCAGGCCGGGGAGAAGGCGCCTCGCCTCGCCCGGCCGCGAAATAAAACGTTTTTTTAAAAAAACGCCCCCGTGATAGGCTACGTGACGATTAACATAGCCTATCATGGCTAGATCTGCAAAGTCAGCCATGATAGGCTACGTAAATCATCACGTAGCCTTTCACGGGTGACTTTAAAAAAAAAAAAAAAAGCGCGTATGCAAATGGCGGCCCCCATAGCGAGCCGCCATTTGCGTTCCTTATTTGGTCGCTGTAGTCTACGTAAAGATTACGTAGACTACGGCGAAAATAAGGGCAACGCAAATAGCGTTGCCCTTATTTTTGCCATAGTCTACATAATCTTTACGTAGACTACAGCGACCAAATAAGGAACGTGAATGGCGGCTCCCTATGGGGGCCGCCATTAGCCGTACATGCTTTTTTTTTTTTTAAAGTCACCCGTGATAGGCTACGTGACTATTTACGTAGCCTATCACGGCTGACTTTGCAAATCTAGCCGTGATAGGCTACGTTAATCGTCACGTAGCCTATCACGGGGGTGTTTTTTTTTCTTTTCTTTTATTGGAATGGTGGCTGCGGCAGCCGGTCGAAAGACCGGCTGCCGCCCCCGCCCCTGACGAAGACCCGACGAACCACCGCCGGGACCCGCCGCCGGGAGGGACATTCAGGAAAGGTAAGTCCCGTCCCGGGGGGGGGTGCGGGGTGCGGGAGTGGGTGCGGAGAATTTCTCCCCGAAACTTCTTCATGGAGCTCCATGAGGTGTTTTTTTGTTCTGCTGCAGCTGCTCCACTTTCCCTCTTCTGCTATGCCAACAGACCCAAGGATTTAGGTAACTATGGACCTCTTTAGACTCTTAGACTTTGGGACTTAGAGTGATTTCTGAGTTTGGGACTTAGAGTTTTTTCTGATTTTGGGACTTGGAGTGTTTTCTAAGCTTGGGACTTGGAGGTTATATCTGAGGAGGGGATTTGGAATCCCATCTTCAGAGGTGACAACTGGAATTATTCTCAAGTCTTGAGTTTTCTGTTCCCTCCAACTCCTTCCTCTACTCTTCCTATGCCTAGAGGAACTTAGCAATGCTTCAGCATAAGTTTTGTATTCAAGGAAGAAGCAGGAGGAGGCCACGGGCAGGTTAACACATAGGTTGAATTGTTTTTGTTTAGCTTTGAATTGCAAGTAGTAAACAGGACTGAGTTGGAAAGAGAGTCATAACAATGAGAGAAGCTCAAGCTGTTATCTTATTGGCCAAGTTCATAATACCAGCTTTGGCAATTGCAATTCTTTTGATTTATCTTCTATTTTTGTTGCATTCTTTTTCCCTGTAATTGGAGAGAAAGTTTCTAACGCTCATATAACCACCATGCCATTTTCTTTGTTTTGTATTTTTCCTGAATTTTTTGCAATAAAGCCATAAATATGATTTCAAGTTACAATCTTGTCTGTGGTGATGTTCTGTGGTGATGTTTACCTGTTGGGATTAGCTTGGTTACCCACTGAGGTGCTTCGGACCCATTTGGTGCAGGTTCTGATGTTAAACAGGATCGCATTTACAGCTCTCGGGCCACCCATGAGCTTGGCAAGTTCCCCGGGCTCACCGCGATCCTATTCGGTGAGCACCCGCCATTTTCATGCCTTTGATTTCTATGTAAAACAGGAAGCTAAAAAAGGTGTATATTTAAATATGCACAGTTTGGAGCTGGAAAAGCTCAATAAGCACAGTATTAGAGGTATAAACTATCTAATGTTGTCCTTATCTAGCTTTCCCAGCTCCAAACTGCACATATTTAAATATGCACATTTTTTAACTTCCTGTTTTATGTAGGGATGTTAAAGAATTCCACCATGGACTCCAATGAGGCCAGATTCTAAAGAATCCAACCCCTTGAAGTCTGTGGCAGAACAGACCATCCACCTCCGCCACCCCGAGAAGTTGCCCCAGATTGGATCCTACCTGCCACCAGCCGGGTCCAATCCATCCACTGCCGTCCTGCAGAAGAAAATGGCGTCCAGTGTAGCAGACACCATTTGCATCCCTGCTCTTTGCCATGATAGGCTACGTAAATCTTTACATAGCCTATCACGACAAAGAGCAGGGACACAAATAGCGTCTGCTATGCCATTTGCATCCCTGCTCTTTGCCATGATAGGCTACATAAAGATTTACATACCCCATCACGGCAAAGAGCAGGGACGCAAATGGCGTCCACTATGCCGGACACCATTTGCGTCCCAGCAGCCGGAAGTCCGACAGCGGCCAGAGCCAGCCGGCAGCTCCGCAGATTCACTGCGGAGCGGAGCCGGCCGCTGAGGATTCTGGGGGGAGGGAGGGATTGCCTCCCCACCGCAGACCCCCCGCAGACTCCAGTTAAGGCAGTTTTGTACATCCCTAGTTTTACGTAGAAATCAAAGGCGTGAAAATGGCAGGTGCTCACTGAACGGGATCTCAGTGAGTCCTGCAGAGCATGAACGAGCACAAGTGGGTGCGAGTGGGGGGCAAGCAAGGACAGCGTCTTGGCGGGTGCAGTCAGGGGTCATGGGCAGGAGGAGCCCAACAAATTCCCAGACCCAGTCAGGCACCCGCAACATCCCTAGTGGGAGCAATGGGGATGATACATGATGGTGGAGGAATGGGGTGAGTGGTGGAGTGATCACAGGGATAGGGGGTAGTCAGGAGATTTGGGTGGATTGCAAGGCAATGGTGGAGCTGATTGTCTTTTAGCCTCACCAGTTTGCCAATGGCTGTTACGTGACAGATTGGGCCCACTATGACAGCCATTTGGACAGCTCTTCTGGACGCTATTTTGGGACATCACCCAAAATCCTTCCCAAAAATTCAGATGTGACCTAAGACCCAAAAATAGTGGGGACCCCTGGCCTGGCAAACTTCACAGCAGGCCTCTGAGGATACTTTAAAATCATGCTAACCCTTTCATTGTGTTATTTCAGTATAAATTAATGGGACAGGAATCACACTATACATAATACCTAATAAATTAATGGAGCTTAAGGGCACAATCCTATGGCCGCTAGTCAGCAGTGAGGCAGCCATAGGATTGGCCAGTTCCCAGCAACCGACCTTGGACCCCTCATGAGGCACCTTGTAGGCAGCGCAGATTGGCCCCGTGGTCTATGCTCGGAAGATCAGTGTGGAGTGGGGGAAATGGGGAGTTCCTGGGGGTGGGCCAGGAAAGGTAGTTCGGACATGCCAGTATGACACTTCCTACACGTCGTCCGGCTTCCACACCCCATGCTCTGAGGTCCCGCAGCTAAGCCTACAATCCTATGCCCACTTGTCTGAGAGTAGGCCCCCTTGAACTCAATGGAAAATCCCCATTGAACTCATTGGGACATACTTCAGGGTAGGCATGTATAGAATTGCCTGGTAAGAGATATCAATGACCATCAAATGAAACAAGTGTTTCCCCCCACCTGGTTAAACCACCTGGGCCACACAATGGCATTCTGAGCCATGGTGAACTTGATCTCTGAGGAGGCCACTCGCTCTATGCTCCCAACTTCCACTCGAGCAGTAGACTTGTTGGGAAATGCCACCCAGTTCGCGATACTGAAGTCGGCTGCCAGTTCACCGTTCTCATCCAAATAAGCTCCACCCATGGAAGTATTGTAAAGCTGGAAGTTTCTCAGGAAAATGTGAAGCTGGAATGACATAGAAAAATACACACATTTAGGAAACAGGAAATTCTTCTGCACATATTGGCTCTTCCAGACTCATAAGTCCAATTCAGACATTATGCCTAAACATGGTATGTTAAGCTGGAAGCAGAGTCCCTGATCACATGGAGAGTTCTACTCATGCTCAAGTGATCAGGTAAGACCTCCCTTCCAGACCTGGCCACTCAATGCAGTAGAGTCAGGAATTGACCTGTTGGTGGTGGTGAGTTAGTATCATATAAGCTTAGTTTTGCATCCTAAATGTATTCTGATGGCAGGGGCATATCCTATTATTAGACAAAGTGGGGAAGTTCTTGTCAGTCTCAGAACACAACCAGGAAGTGTTCTCTCCATGACACACAGACCAAATTCTGTACCTCTCTCCCCAAATCAGCATCCAGTAAACAAAAAAGAAAGGGGAAAAAGTGTCCAGAACATGTCCTGCTATGTGAGGTAGCCTGATATCAGATGGGGCAGACCCATGAAGTCCCAGCAGGGCACCCCCTGCATGAATGATAAAAGAACCCAACACAATCCACTTAAGAGGCTCCAGCACCACATCTGGGACCACCCTGGCTAGCTCAGCTTAGCAGGTTGTTGAAAAGAAGTGTGGGTCGTACACCATCAGTATCCCCATTTGGTCATTGTCTCAAGATTAAACCTTAAAAACTGGAGGATTGATGACTGGGGCACCAGATCAAACATAGCAACTCAGCTTCCACATCCCTTTTCTGCCCTGGGTTCAAATCCCCACTCAGCCAAATCTCCTGACTACCCCCCCCCCCGATTCCTGTGGAGCTCACTATGTGACCTTGGGACAAGTACCTGAAGAGGGGTATGTGTGCCACCTTGAGCTCCTTGAAGGAAAGGTGGGGTATAAATGTAATACATAAATAAATAAAATCTGTGAAGGAAAAGGAATACCTGCCATGGCTGTATCCTTTGAAGTTCCAGCCTGTCTCCACCCACCAGCCCCATCCAATTTGACAGGGAAGAGTATGCAGCATGTAAGGTCCGTGCCACAGCCTGGATGGAATGGTAAATACTGTAGGCATCTTGAGACAGGATCCTTTCCATCACATCCTGGGGCAGGTTCTCCCAGTTCTCTTTTTCTCTGCATCTTTTCCAGAGTTTCACAGAGAATGCATGCCTGGAATGTAAACAATGAAATGCCCCCTCCCCAAACTGCTTCATAGTGAAGAGAAATCTCCCGAAATTGTCATGGTGTTTTGTTTTGTGTGCCTTGATTAAAAAAGTGAAAGCAACATGGGTGTGCCGGAGATCAAACACTTCATACAGTATTCTCACACTGAGGTCTTGCAGAGCTGTTGCAATCCAAACTTTTCCCACAGTGGATTTTTTTCTCTTTTCAGCTACATGCATTAATGCTCCTACTTTTAACATGATCTGAGAGTCCACTGGACAAACAATTACATTGACTTGAGTATCCATTAAGTCTGAAATCATTTCCAAGTTTAATCTTTTCACATTCACTAATGGCAGGCTTCCTGAGAAGGCAATGCAAATCCCATTCTTTATGGCCACTGGTGTGAAGGTGCTCAGGAACCTTTCTCCACTGTCATTTTCTGGAGCAATGAGACCGATCCAGGTCCATCTGAAATGCAGGAGCAGTTTGACAATCCCCAGGTGAGGAGGTTCTTGTTTTGGGACCATCCGGTAGAAAAAAGGGAGATTTTTCCTATACTCTGGAACTTGACTAAGGAAACCAAAACTGACCTATTATGGAGAGAAAGAAATTGGTGTTTTCTCTTGCTTTTAAGGACAAATGTCAGATGTCTGTCAATTTAAAATGTTTACTAAGCAGCCATTGACTGCCATTTAGCTACTCTAAAATAGTAGACCTGTCTGAATTTCAATGTACCTTGAATGTTTAGTTCTCTCAGATTCCCTTTTTTACCTGTTTTATAACTTCTAGCCCACTCATTGGTTCCCCACTGATCCCATTTTCCCCTTTCCATTCCTCCCCACACCTCCCCTATCTATCCCATCCACCCATTTCTGTCTGGGCTTCTGTATTGGATATCTGTGTTAAACACACAATTGTACAGCTTCTAGATCAAACAAAGAAAGGATATCCAGATACAACTCCTATGAGGAATGCTAACTTAACATTTCTAATTGATGTATTCATGGCTACTGTAACTTTTGCAGCCCTGCAGAGGTTCCTCTATGTTCTGCATATGGTGCAGTAGGGAAACACATCAGAATCAGATGAAGCCCAAAGCCTGACCATAACTAGGTCCTTCGGGCCATTTCTGGTGCTTCCTGGGGTGGAGCAGGCTTCCCTCTGAAGCCACCAGAACTGAACCCAGGTCACAATGATGCTTCATTCCTGAGTCATGCCTGGCAATGCAAACCTTCTGTTTCCCCTCCAAATACTGATTCTTGGTTGCATTTCTCTAAAATGCTGATGAACGTGTGTAAGGAGGGAGTGCAGTTGAGTGACTCAGAGGTTCACCTTCTTAGCCTAGAACACGTTTTACCAAGGGCTCCAGTCACTGTGCTTTTGGTGAGGGCAAAGAAGGGTCTGTGGACAGGCTGTTCTTCCAACACCAAACATGTTTCACCATGAAAAATGCCTTAAATTGATTTCTTCTTATTTTTTCTATGTGACAAATATTGCTGCGTATGTTCCTCATCAGTATATAAAATAAAATCATCCCATATTGCATAAGGACCCAATGTTTTAGCTTTGCCTTAGGCTAGTTTCAGTTGGTACATCATTTTTTCCTGCCATGGCTATTGGCCACAGCTCCATAGACCAAGATTTCAATGATTAGAAGTTCTGCACTTTTCCATCTTTAAGCTATGGCTCTATGGGCTGCCATCAGCATGAACAGCATTAAGTTCTTAGATGTCACTTCTGCATTTTTGTTTTTCCCATATTGTTCATAAAGCTAATGCTGATGAAACATATGTAAGTTTGGTGTGTAAAGTTTGCCATTTCTGAGAGTACGATGTTCCAAAACACAACAGGACCTGCCCACCACATATGGATATCTCAGCCTTGCTGATTACAATTTCTCCAACATTTTGTATCACTTGTATTTGCAATGCTTGCCAGATGCACTGGAGAAGTAGACCACCACTGTAACAATTTCAATGAATTCTCCCTGAGGATTATTGATACAGTTTTCTCTGAGCGATCCATAATTTCTCTCAGGTGGGCAAAACTGTTTTCGGATGGAGGGACAGATTGCTCCCCACAGGCTCACTGCAGGTGAGATGATGTCAGGAAGGCCCAGCCCTGCTACTGATGTTGCCCCTTTTTTCTTCTTCTCTCCACATGGGAAGGGTGAAGAAGGGGACTCTGTCAATGCCAAGAAGAGCAGCTGATTCTCTCAGCCCTGGCGGAGTCCCTGGCTTGGTGTGGCTTGTAACGCCCTATGAAGCTACTTGGCTCATGCCAGAGAGACTGGCCTCTCTTTCCTTCATGGGCCAAATCAGGGCACCCCACATCCCCACTGTTATCTCCAATCAGAGATCAGAGATAACAGTGGGAATGGGGAGCAGCAGGATTTGCCTTTGCCGGGAAAAGGGTCACTCTTCCCATCACAGGCAAGTCAGCCCCAGGATTGGGCCCACATCTTCCCATATTATGTTTCATCCATCAGACATATTTGTACCTATTTCAATAAGAAGTGAATACATTTTAGGGCTGAATGCTTTTGTACTGACCATTCCAGTAAAATGCGCCTTCACATTTTGTCATACTTCTAATCATACTTTGCCACACTAGAGGATTTGCAATAAGATAATACATCCAAATTTTGCTCATGCCAACAAACAAGAACAAGATGCGAAGTGGAAACAAAAAGGTTTACATAAAATGGGCCAGTTCACACGTCGCTATAAGACATCCTGAAAATAAATCATGGTGGGGTTGGTTGTTTGCTCACTAACCCAGATTCCTCCTGAGCTCATTAGCAGAGTAGATTTTATTTTGTAGAATTCTTTGTTTCATCTTCAGGGAGGTTTGCACATATCTAATGTTATTTAAAACAAAAGCAATAAACTTTGGGGGAGATTTGCCCAAAGTTGCTAAAGCGCAGCAGTTACTGCGAATTTGCGCAAATCTCCCTGGAAGTAAAAAGGAAATGGGGAAACATGTGCCATTTTCATACAAATTGGCCCAAAACCTGTGGGTGATGAAATGAGAAGCAAATTACTTTCCTCCTCAAAACCTGGAGGGATCCCCTTCCACATGAGCCACTGCATGTATCCTTCTGAAGCTGTTCAGGTTTCTTACTTAGGGAGACCTCTAAGTAAGTAATTGTTTTCAGAACAATGGTGCACAAGGAAGAAAGGGAAATCAGTACAGTATGTGCTCTTTGGCATATCCTCAAATGTCATTGTTGCTCTTGAGGGAAAACCCCTGCACCTATTCATCTGTAAGTTATTAGGCTTTCTCCCCTGAAAAGAGCAACTATACCTGCAATTTTCATCCAATTCTGTCAAGAAATAAAAAGGTAGCAGCAGTTCCCTTTAAAGGAAAGTCGAATATAAAGGCATGTCACACAAAAACACCTGCAACTCTTTTCCTAACATTTGGTAGGAATAACCGCTCTCCTAAGTGGCTACTATGCCTGCGGATATCATGCCATTCTGGCAAAGAGAAAAAAAAAAGTTATACTCATTTTTTTTTTATTTCCCATGATAGTCAAAAGGAGGCATGGATTTCTAAATTTTAGCTCAGGTTTGGGTACACAAGTTGAAGCAGATGGTCTCTGAATTGGTCTGAGCACAATCGGGCCATTTCTGAAGCACTAAATTGGGGTCTGATTCAAATCTGGGGGTTAGTGCACACCTCTACTGTGCAGTAGTTCCTCATCTTTCCCCAGAAAAGGACATCAGCAATTCTTTATCCTAGGACAGGATGGGAACAAGGGCAACTTTCCGTTGGGTGGAACTCCAAAAAAAATTTATGTGACCAAAAATGAAGCAGTTTTGTCAAAAAAAGTAATTGCCATAATAAATCTCTTATTTTTTCAGGAGCCAGAACACTTTTTGTACTTAATACAAAAGAAATATATTCAAAGTTAATTTAATTACTGGACAGATTATCTATCTATCTATCTATCTATCTATCTATCTATCTATCTATCTATTCAGCTATCTATCTATCTATTCCAAAGAGAAACAGAGAATGTGTTGAACACAATCTGAAAATGGGGTATCTGGTCATGGTGTGTCCACTTATTCTACCTTTGTTTTTACTGATATATTTAGAACATCTGTGTCTCACCCTTCAGTTCTACAGCTTTTGGGTGCTTTACAACAATCTTAACAATGCAAAGTTGAATCCAGTCTATGTTTGTCTAACTTGGGTCCCACTGAAAAGTTAGTAATGACTAAAGTTTCATTGATTGCAGTGGGATTACATGTGAATGATTTAGGGAGCAATCATATGGCCCCTAGACACTGTCTAGAAGGCCATAGGATTTTTCACTTTCTGGGAACCAAGGTTGGTGCCTCAGCTAGGGCTCTGCACTTAGTTCCCAGAAACCATGCTCCCTGCCCCATCCCCTGCCTCCTCATAGACAGTGTGATTCTTTCCATGCCAGCTATTTCTCCACATTCAGGAACAGAGCATGGAGAGGGTGAAAAGGGAGAAGTCCCGGGGTGGTGAGGGGAGTAGACCATGGAAGCCTCTTAATGTGCAGTGCAGCCTCCCCCCTCCCCATCCTATGTCCACAACTAGATGCTCAAAATGGCACAACTAGCTGAAAATGCAGGACAGCCAGAGCATGGAGGAGATGAATCCCTCTGTGCTTCAGCTTCCCTGCATTGGATACGCATCAGCCTCCAAGTTCAGAGTCTGATGTCTGTCTCCATAGGATTGCATCTGTCTCCATCGGATTGCACCCTTCAAGTATTTCCAGATGAGGATTTGTACAAGATGTACAGAGGACAATGTCTTCACTTTGTAACTCTCCCATGTTTCCCACTGCTAATTCCATCTCTTTTCTTACCAGGAAAAACATACGCTAAGGAAAAAAAATGGAACAAATGCACAATGTCTTTGGCATGATGGCCTTCCATCTCAAAGCACCCTTTGTCTGAATTCAACCCAATACCCCAAACTGAAAATTCACTGCACCCTCTATACTATTTCAAAAATCACGAAACTCCCCTGTGCAGAGATGACAGCAGGACAAAATAAATGGGGTTGTGCCCACTAGGGAAAGCAAAACCTCTCTCAGACCATATTCATGTGTTTTTAAAACTCCCCTCTAGAGAGGTAACAGTGAGACAAAAGAATTGGGGTTGCGCATGCTAGAGAAAGTAGAACCCCTCTCCAACCATATTCAGCTCTTTAATAAGTCCTGCCAGTCTCCAGCCTTACTTGGTGATGCCCAGCCCAGTGCCACCTGCTGGTCTTCTCTGGGGATATGGCAAAGTGGAATTTGACCCCACTTGCATCCCTATTCATACCTGTGCAATTTTGAAGATGGTGAGCATGTTTGAAATCTGCTTGGAGAGTTCAGAGTCAGCCCCTTGAAGAACAGCCAGCAGGTTATTCTGTCTTCCACAGCTGTAGTTTGGAACATTCTTCTGTGTAACAGACAACAGGTCCACCATGGCCTCGTAAGTCATTCTAGCATTGAAATAGTTCTCGTAGATGTTGTAGCCCAGGGTGATATTGGGCAAGAGCCTCGGATTCTGGTTGATCTCATGAATGGCAAATAAGAAGGGCAGGACGTACCAGTAGCTCATACCTTCCTTACTGCAACAAAAATACATCTAATCAGATTTTCATCCTCTATTCAGTGAAAATATATCAAATTTCTACTATGCATATTAACATAGAAATCTCAGGATTTTACTCTTAGAACGACATTCCCCTTGAACTGTTGCTTCTGAGATTTTTCTTCACAATGCAAATAGCAGCTGTAAGGAAGTGATTCTTGCTCAGACCAGGGCAAGAAGTGGAAGGGTTAAATGTCCCCATCCCAGTCGTGGGCCACATGGCAACCCTCAGCATGTATTGATGTTTCTAATGTGGATATTAAGTGTAATAAAACATATTTCATATTAGTTTCACTCTTCTGCTAATTCAGATATAGACCTGAGAGCACGATAGCTGATCCCAGCATCACTGGGTGTGAAGACAGGAGATCTCCTTGCAACAAGGTGCAGAGCCCTTGGACTCATAACAACAAAACTAGGGCAGATGTTCACTCCAGTGCTGGAGAAGGCAGAAGCTTCAAAAAATCGTTTCCCGCCTCCTAGCTGAGCAGAGCAGAGCAAAGGAAGCTGCTCCAACTGGTCTAGGGACTATAGAAGCAAGCAAGTTCCCAGAGAGCGAGAGATCAGAGTGAGCAAACAGGGGGAGCAAACAGGAGTTGGCCAGGGGAGTTCGGCAGGGGAGGTCAAGGGGGAGACCCCTAACATTTTTATTATAATTATATTTGTAATTATTATTGCTGTTGTTGTTGTTGTTGTTAATTAATTAAAACATTTTTACATTTACTTTTCTTGTAACACACGCTTCCATACCAGTGGGACTCCTCTTTTAACCTCCAGTGAGCAGAGGAGCAAACACAGGCTACTCTAGTACAATCAGAAAGCTAGACACAAAAAGGGAAAAGAGACCATGGAAGGACAAGACTCTCCAGCAGTGGTGACCTGCAAGGTGTGTGCAGTATTTGTTTTCTCACCTGAGATCAACATGGCCTACACGTGTGACAAGTGGAAGCTGATCACATTGCTAGAAGACAAAGTAAGAGGACTGGAGTGGTGAGTGTTGACCCTCCAGGGAATAACAGAACACAAAGAGTTCTTGGACAGAACAGTGGAACTACAGCAGCAAAGTGAAGAACAGAAGCTTAAAGAGCAATGGAACCATTTCCAGGCACTTGAGGATGAGACTGGAGGACAGCCTGCAGAGGAAGAATTACAGGGGAACCTGCATGAGAGTGAGCAAGAGGCTGAAGATCAGTCGAGCAAAGGCGATGAAACCAAGGCCTACAACAACAAGAAGAGAAAAGTAGTAGTAGTGGGAGACTCCTTGCTGCATGGGATCGAAACCCACGTATGTCGCGAAGACCCGTGGACTTGCCAGATACGCTGTCTCCCGAAAGGATGGATTAGAGGTGTGACTGAAGGGTTGCCTGCACTCATAAAGCCCACTGACAGGTATCCCTTTCTTCTCATCCATGTGGGAACAAATGATACGGCCAAGCGGAGCTACAAAGAAATCACCTCAGACTTTGAAGCTTTGGGAAGGAAACTGAAGAACTTTGGGGCCAAGATAGTTTTCTCATCCATCCTTCCTGTAGTTAAAAGAGGGATAGAAAGGGAAAGAAAAATACTCCAGGGTGAATGACTGGCTACAAAGGTGGTGCCGATGAGAGAGATTTGGGTTCTGGGACCACGGGCTATACTTCCTGGAAGATGGACTGTTGGCAAGGGATGGGTTGCACCTCACAAAGGATGGGAAGAATGTGTTAGGCCACAGCATGAAGAACTTTATCAGGAGGGCTGTAAACTGAATGCTACAGGGAAGGGAGATGTAAAGTTGGGGGTAACAATGGATGAAGGCTCATGCACCGCAATGGAGAGAACAGCTCTGATAGCACCAAATAATAGTCTTCAGACACATGTAGGAGGAAAGCCAGACTATGAAGCACATGATCTTTGATGTCTATATACTAATGCCCAGAGTATGGGAAACGAACAGAATGAACTTGAAATCTTAATACAGGAGGAAAATTATGACTTGATAGGTGTAACTGAGACTTGGTGGGATGACTCTCATGACTGGAGTACAGCAACTGAAGGATAGAAATTGTTCAAAAAGAACAGGAGGAACAGAAAGGGAGGTGGGGTTGCACTGTATGTGAAAAATACATTTGCGAGCCAAGATGGGTCAAAGAAGAGTCAGACAATGAGGCTTGGGTTGAAAATTGGGCCACATCTATTGAAATAGCTGCAAAGGGGAACCTAGGATGGGCATCTGACTGTGCCAGTGACTAGCTGGCACTTCTCAGGCGAAAGCACACCCAGCCTGAGGGGTGGTGTCGATCTCGCCGCCCCTCCAGACTGCCCCTTCTGGGGGAGGTAGACCTTCCGGTGTCACCCCCAACCCGGTGCCGCACAACACCTGGGTGAGTGAGTAGGGTTGGTCTCCCAGGCAGCCCTTATCCCCCCACCGAGCTGCACAACCCGTTCGGGGGGCCTCAGGCGTCACCTGTCACCATAAAGTGCCTCTGCATGCACACCATCCCTAATCCCTTTCTGCTTTTGCCCGTCCTAGCCGCCACTAAAATGTGACCTATGAGAGATTAGACTGTATTCACCTACTGGACACACCCTAGCCCCAATAACAGTGTGAAGTAGGCAAAAAGACACACATTAAAAGGCCAATTTTAACTGTGAGCCAAAAATTCCTACATGGCTCCCAAAAGGGCAACCGGCATAAACCCACACTGCTTAAGGGAGGGCGGGAGGGAGCCGCGAGAGCAAGAGAGCTGGTTTGGAGGGGGCGCAGAGCTTAAGAGGGCTCTGCCGACTCCTCCCCTGCTTGGTGGTGCCATGGGGGGGCACCCAATAGGCAGCAGCCACCTCTTCTCACCCCACCCGCCCGCAATGTCCCCCCCCTTTTGCCAGACAAGCTGGCACCGGGGTTAGGGTATATCTCTGCATAGAAATACAGGAGGATGATCTTGGTAGCCCCATCGAGAGCATCTGAGTCAAAATAAATGGAGCAAAGAATAAAAGGAACCTGGTGGTCAGAGGCTACTACTGGCCACCCCATGAAATAAAAGATGAAGAAGAAACTTTTGAAAAGCAGTAACCAATGTTTCAAGGAAGCATGATGTAGTAGTAATGGGGGACCTCAACTTCCCAATATCTGTTGGGTGACAAATTCTGTAAAACATGGCCCCTCCAAGAAATTACTGACTTGTGTTGGAGATAACTCCCTCCTACAGAAAGTAGAGGAAGGAACTAGAGGATCGGCTATCCTTGACTTGATCCTAACCAACAGAGATGACTTAGTGGATAAAGTAGCAGTTACAGGAACTCTGGGGGAAAGCGACCATGTTATACTTGAGTTCATGGTTCTAAAGGAAGCAAAAGCCAAGTGTAGCCAAACCCGTACCCTGGTTTTTAGGAAAGCCAATTTTAATAAACTCGGAACAATGATAAGTAAGGTCCCACGGCAAGCGACTCTAAAGAGAAAAGGAGTCCAAGATTAGGGATGGACGAAAGTCCCTTACCTGTCCTCGAAGCTTGCTTCGCGGTGGGGGGGGAGGCACTTCGCTTCTCCCCCCGAAGTTCATGCGAGGGGGGGAGGCGCCCCGCCTCGCCCGGCCAAAATTCAGGCCAGGGGGGAGGTGCCCCATCCCTCGCCGGCGAAATTCAGGCTGGGTAGAAGCGCCCCGTCTACCCGGCCGTGGAAAAAACAACAACAACACCCCCGTGATAGGCTACGTAACGATTTACGTAGCCTATCACGGCTAGATTTCCAAAGTCAGCCGTGATAGGCTACGTAAATTGTCACGTAGCCTATCACAGGTGACTTTGAAAAAAAAAAAAAAGCGCGTACACAAATGGCGGCCCCCATAGGGCACCGCCATTTGCATTCCTTATTTTGTCCCTGTAGTCTACGTAAAGATTTACGTAGACTATGGCGAAAATAAGGGCAACGCAAATAGCGTTGCCCTTATTTTCGCCGTAGTCTACATAAATCTTTACGTAAACTACCCGGGGCCAAATAAGGAATGCAAATGGAGGTGCCCATGGGGTGCCGCCATTTGCGTACGCGCCTTTTTTTTTTTTTTCAAAGTCACCCATGATAGGCTACGTAACGATTTACGTAGCCTATCATGGCTGACTTTGGAAATCTAGCCATTATAGGCTGCGTAAATCATTACGTAGCCTATCATGGGTGGTTTTTTTTTTCTTTTTCACTTTTTCTTTCGCAGCCGGGGAGACGGGACACTTCTCCCCGGCCTGACTTTCGGCCGGGCGAGGCAGGGCGCCTCCCCCCCCCCAGCCTGAACTTTGGGGGGAGAAACGATGCGCCTCCCCCCCACTGCGAAGCAAGCTGCGGGACCAGGTAAGTCCCTTTCGTACATCCCTATCAACAACAGTACAAGCGAGAAGGATCTTGGAATTCTTGTAGGTCACAAGCTGAATATGTGCCAACAATGGGATGTGGCTGCAAAAAAGGAAAATGCTATTTTGGGCTGCATTAATAGAAGCATAGCTTAAGATCATCCTGAGCAGCTCTTCTCCATGAGCCCCTGCCAAAGGAAGTCAGGAGGGTGGCTACTAGGAGGAGGGCTTTTTCTGCTGTGGCACCCAGGCTGTGGAATGAGCTCCCTAGTGAGGTTTACCTGGCACCTACATTGTATTCCTTTCAGTGCCAGGTGAAGAAGACCTTTTTATTTTCCAAGGCATTGTAGCATTTTAGCGTTCTAGACTTTTAGTTTGCTGTTTTAAATCTGTATTTCAAATTCCTGCACTGCTGCTAGGTTTTATTGTGGTTGTATTGCTATATTGTGGTTTTAATGTTCTATATCTTTTATATGGTTTTATTGTGTGCCGTTTGGTTTTAATTTTTGTGAACCACCCAGAGAGCTTCACCTATTAGGCAATATAGAAATGAAATAGAAATAAATAAATAAATTCCAAATCCCGGGAAGTACTAGTTCCCCTCTACTCAGCACTGGTTAGGACTCATCTGGAGTACTGTGTCCAGTTCTGGGCTCCACACTTTAAGAAGGATGCACACAAACTGGAGAGGGTTCAGAGGAGGGCAACAAAGATGATCAGTGGACTGGAAACAAAGCCCTATGAAGAGAGACTGAAAGAACTGGGCATGGTTAGGCTTGAGAAGAAAAGACTGAGGGGAGATATGATAGCGCTCTTCAAGTACTTGAAAGGTTGTCACAGAGAGGAAGGCCAGGATCTCTTCTTGATCATCCCAGAATGCAGGACATGGAATAATGGGCTCAAGTTACAGGAAGCTGGATTTAGTGATGTCAGAGGATTCCGCCACGGATCTTGGTGAGGTCGAATGCCAGTGCATTTGGCCCCCCGAAATCTGAGGCTGAATGAAGCCCCTGCCCCCCCCCATGAAAGGCGCACGAAACGGAGCACTTACCTGCTGCTATCCACGCTGACTTGCACCGCGCGGCCGCCATTCATTTCCTCATCATAGCTGTGATAGGCTACGTAAATAATTACATAGCCTATCACGGCTAATGCAGGGATGCCATTTGCGTCCCTGCGGAGGCCATGATAGGCTACGTAAGTATTTATGTAGCCTATCACAGCAAGCTAAAAAACAAACAAACAGAGTAAGCAAATGGCAGCAGCTACGGTGGCCGCCATTTGCATTCCCTCTTTTTCGCTGTTTTAGCCTATGTAAATATTTACGTAAGCTATTACGGCAAAAAAAAGGGGAACGCAAATGGTGGCTGCCGTAGCCACCACCATTTGCATACACTGTTTGTTTGTTTTTTCCTGCAGGCTGCCCAGCGGCTGGATGTCTGGCTGCGGGCGGCCCTGGCTGGCGGCTCTGCAGAATCTCCACAGAGCGGAGCTGGCCGGATTAGGATTTTGGTGGGGTGTGTGGAGCACCTCCCCCCACCGTGAATCTCCCCATCGAAAAGGTAAGTGACTTTTGTACATCCCTAGCTGGATTCCGGGTGAACATCAGGAGAAATTTCCTGACTGTTAGAGCAATATGACAATGGAACCAATTACCTAGGGAGGTAGTGGGCTCTCCCACACTGGAGGCATTCAAGGTGAGGCTGGGCAGCATCTGTCAGGGATGCTCTGACTTATATTCCTGCATTGAGCAGGGGGTTGGACTTCATGGACTTATAGGCCCTTTCCAGCCCTACTATTCTAGGGCTGTGATCCTTAACATACTTGCCAGAGAGTAAACCCCACTGGGCACAGTGGGACCAACCATGGATAGGATAATGGCACTGAAGATCCAATCAAAATATATGTTGAAGAAATTCATGAGATGGTGGGACAGTGCTACAGGAAAAGGGGTAGTTTGGGGGTGTTTGGAAAGGTTGCTACTTAAAAGTTTTAAGCTGTTGGCTACTTAAAAGTGGGAATGCACTTGAGAGGGAGAAGTCAACCTCAAAATGAGAAAGGAAGTATAGAAGAAGAGTTGCCGGACAATTGGTTTCTTTCCTTGAGCAAACTCTGTTCTCCCCAGATGCATAGTAACTGCGAAGCTAATTCCTAAATCACATGGTGCCCTCTGACATTTATTTGTTTGCTACTTGAAAGTTTGCTACTTAAAATGTGGCAGATCAAGCAAATAGTCCACATTTGCATGATTTTATCCCTGCAGAATTGATTAAGAAATTCTAAAATAAAATGCCTCCATGAGAATTCTGGGATTAAAAATGGGATCCCAATGCCTAATATCACCCAGTATGAGTTTCTGACCCAAGAGTAATGAAAATGTCTGAGCTCTGAGGTTTGTGAGATGTACCAGGATAGGGATGTATGAAAATCCCTTACCTTTCACGAAACTTGATTTGCGGTGGGGGGGGAGCTATTTGCGTTCCCCTTATTTTCACTGTAGTCTACGTAAATGTTTACGTAGACTACACGTGCCAAAATAAGGAATGCAAATGGCGGCGCCCATGGGCGCCGCCATTTGCGTACACGCAGGTTGTTTTTTTTTTCACTTAGCCGTGATGGGCTATGTAAACATTTACGTAGCCCATCACGGTATTTTTTTAAAATCTAGCCATGATACGCTACGTAAATATTTACATAGCCTATCACGGTTTTGGTTTTTTTTTTTACTGGAAATGGCAGCGGCGGCAGCTGGTCGAAAGACCGGCCACCGCAGCCGCCGCCGCAGAACCGCTGCCGGAGCCGCTGCCGCCAGGGACATTCGCACAAGGTAAGTCCCGTCCCGGGGGGGTGGGGGGGTAGACCATTTTGCCACCAATTTCGGGGGGCCGAATGCGCTGGCATTCGGCCTCCCTGAGATTCGTGGCGAAATTCTCTGACATCCCTACCAGGCAATTAGAAATTGTTCCTTTCCTTGCTTAGATAGGAATCTGGATAAGGAGGTGTCAATGTTATATTTAGGTTTTCGACTTTCCATTAGTAGAGCATCGTAAAGTCATTAAGTCAGATGGGCCATCAGATAAGTGACCAAGAGGCCTCATTGGAGACAATAAATATGTAAGAAAAACAAGCCCACAAGACAGGATGATATCAAGTGAATAAGATTGTGTCAGAAACATACCTGTAGTATGTCAGGGAAAGTTAAGATGTTTAGATAAGTATGTTGGTATGCACATTAATCTAGGTAAGAAACTTCAAAATTCGATACTTGTATTTAGACATATGAAGATTTAAAGCAGAAAGGTTATCTTTGGAATTCTTGGATAAGAAACATAAGCCGTAGTAAAAATAGTTTAGACATATTTTATAGCACCCAAAAGGTATATAAAGGAGACTCAGAACATGCAACAGTGGAAGCTCTCCTTTGGGATCAGCTTCCCCCAACGTGTTGCCTGTAGAATCAACCTGGTAAGCATGATATTATCTTTAAGAATTAGCAAATGTACTTGACTCTGCTTAGAAGCCATGTTTAAGAATGATATCAGATGTTTTCATGTGTTTGAATTTATGCATGCATAAGCTCTTGTATTTAGTACTCTTATGCTAATACTTTGGAGTAAAAGACAAAATTTTGTCTAAGAGAGTGTTTCTTGAGAACTAGAATTCTGTATTACCTTTATCTGAGTGAAATATTGAACTGGCTCTAGATTAGGGATGGCCTTCAACCCTTCGGATGACTTTGTGGATTGCTTCAGTTGCGAAGTATACGAATAACATCTACGTTCTCCGCATTCAACACTGCCATTCTTTACATCTGCTTCTACATTCCTGAGATGTTAGAACCTTCCCTCCTCCAAAAAAGAAAAAGAAAAAAAAGTTTGCCAACCCTGATGAAAAAATAATAATACCCCAACCATGTGCAGCTTCACATTTTAATCTCATTTAAATCATAGCACAATCACGACTACAGGAATACAATGGAAGTAGCTTCTTCTGTCCTGATGGACACATTTAATTTGGAATAAGCACCACTTAGTTGTAAAAAAAAAAAAAGAGGATAATATTGAGTGGTTTGAAAAACAACAACCCTGCTGTTTTAAGGTCAGAGTTAAGGCAAGAGTTAAGTGCAAGGTCCACAAAGCCAGGAAATTGGAACCTAAGCCTGATGTCTTAACTGACATGCCCCATGATCAGTGATGAGGCTGTGCCAGGTCAGACGTTGAGCTTGCTTACAACTTCCCCTCCATGAACCCACACTTTTCCTTTATTTTATTTTGTTATTATTATTTTTTTTATTTTGAGCATAACCTTGCTGGCATGTGAAATGAACGCAATTGTATGGTAGTTTGAACACTCTTTGGCATTGCCCTTCTTTGGAATTGGAATGTAAACTGACCTTTTTCAGTCTTGTAGCCACTGTTGAGTGTTCCAAATTTGTTGGCATATTGAGTGCAGCACTTCAACAGCATCATCTTTTAGGATTTTCAGTAGCTCAGCTGGAATACTGTCATCTCCGCTAGCTTTGTTGTTACTAATGCTTCCTAAGCAGGGATGTCAGAGAATTTCGCCACTAATCTTGGGGAGGCCGAATGCCAGCGCATTCAGCCCCCTGAAATCAGTGGCGAAATGGTCTGCCGCCCCCCTGCCCCCCCTGGGATGGGACTTAACTTTGGCGAATCTCCCTGGCGGTGGTGGCTCTGGCGGTGGTTCGGCGGCGGTTTGGCAGAGGCTGCTGCAGTGGCTGGTCTTCCAACCGACTGCCACTGCCGCCATTTCCAGTAAAAAAAGTGATAGGCTACGTAAAGGTTTACATAGCCTATCATGGCTAGATTTTCCAAAAATACCGTGATAGGCTATGTAAATGTTTACGTAGCCTATCACGGCTGAGTGAAAAAAAACAACAACAATGTGCGTACGCAAATGGCGGTGCCCATGGGCACCGCCATTTGCGTTCCTTATTTTGGCATGTGTAGTCTACGTAAACATTTACATAGACTACGGCGAAAATAAGGGGAACGCAAATAGGTATGCTATTTGTGTTCCCCTTATTTTCACCATAGTCTACGCAAATATTTACGTAGACTCCATGTGCCAAAATAAGGAATGCAAATGGCGGCGCCCATGGGCGCCACCATTTGTGTATGTGCAGTTTTTGTTTTCCACTCAGCCATGATAGGCTACATAAACATTTACGTAGCCTATCATGGCTGACTGCAGGGACGGAAACGGCGGCGGGTACGGCCACTGCCATTTGCGTTCCCGGCCGGCCGGGATTTGCGGCGGGAGGGACGGGGCACCTCTCCCCCGGCCAGAATTTTGCGGGGAGGGACGGAGCGCCTCCCCCCCCACCATGAAGCAAATTTCATCAAAGGTAAGTGACTTTCGTACATCCCTATTCCTAAGGCCCACTTGACTTCTCTCTCTAGGATGCCCGGCTAGAGTTCAGTGACCGCACTATCATGGTTATCAGGGACATTCAGATCTTTCCTGTATAGTTCTTCTGTGTATTCTTGCCACCTCTTCTTAATCTCATCTGCTTCTGTTAGGAACCTGCCTTCTTTGTCTTTTATCTTGGCCGTCTTTGCACAAAATGTTCCCTTGATATCTCCAATTTTCTTGAAGAGATCTCTAGTCTTTCCCATTCTATTGTTTTCCTCGATTTCTTTGCAAGAAGGCCTTCTTGTCTCTCCTTTCTATTCTCTGGAACTCTGCATTCAGTTGGATATATCTTCCCCTTTCTACCTTCCTTTTCCCTTCCCTTCTTTCCTCAGCTACTTGTCAAGCCTCATCAGACAGCCGCTTTGCTTTCTTGCATTTCTTTTTCTTTGGGATGGATTTAGTTGCTGCCTCCTGAACAATGTTATGGACCTCCATCCATAGTTCCTCAAGAACTCTGTCAGGTCTAATCCCTTAAATCAATTCGTCACCTCCACTGTATATTCATAAGGGATATGATTTAGGTCATACCTGAATGGTTTAGTGGTTTTCTCTACGTTCCTCAATTTAAGCTGAAGTTTTGCAACCAGAAGCTCACGATCTGAGCCACAGTCAGCTCCAGTTTTTGTTTTGACTGACTGTATAGAGCTTCTCCATCTTTGGCTGCAAAGTACATAATCAATCTGATTTCGATATTGACCATCTGGTGATGTCCATGTGTAGAGTTGCCTCTTGTGCTGTTGGAAAAGAGTGTTTGCTATGATCAGCGTGTTCTCTTGGCAAAACTCTATTAGTCTTTGTCCTTCTTCATTTTGTACACCAAGGCCATGCTTGCCTGTTATCCCGGTGATTTCTTGACTTCCTGCTTTGGCATTCCAATTCCCTATGATGAAAAGGACATCTTTTTTTGGTGTTAGTTCTAGAAGGTGTTGTAGGTCTTCATAGAACTGATCAACCTCAGCTTCTTCGGCATCTGTGGTTGGGGCATAGACTTGAATTACTGTGATGTTGAATGGTTTGCCTTGGATTCGTACTGAGATCATTCTATCATTTTTAAGATTGTACCCCAGTACTGCTTTTCCCACCCTTTTGTTGACTATGAGTGCTACTCCATTTCTTCTAAGGGATTCTTGCCCACAGTAGTAGATATAATGGTCACCTGAATTAAATTCGCCCATGCTTGTCCATTTTAGTTTGCTGATTCCCAAGATGTCGATGTTCAATCTTGCCATCTCATGTTTGACCACCTCCAGCTTACCTTGATTCATTGATCTGACATTCCAGGTTCCTAAACAATATTGTTCTTTATAGCATCGGATTTTCTTTTCACCACCAGACTCATCCACAGCTGAGTGTCCTTTCGGCTTTGGCCCAACCACTTCACTCTTTCTGGCACTACTTGGAAATACCCTCTGCTCTTCCCCAGTTGTATATTGGACACCTTCTGACCTGAGGGGCTCATCTTCCGGCGTCATCTCTTTTAGCCTTGTGATACATTCCATGGGGTATTCTTGGCAAGAATACTGGAGTGGGTTGCCATTTCCTTCTCCAGTGGACCACATTTTGTCAGAACTCTCCACCATGACCTGTCCATCTTGGGTGGCCCTGCACAGCATAGCTTATGGCTTCACTGAGTTACACAAGCCCCTTTGCCACAACAAGGCAGTGATCCATGAGGGGGATCACTGTACCTATTTATCTACTTGCAGATTCTTGCTTTCGAACTGCTATATTGGCAGGAGCTGGGACTGAAGATGGGAGCCCACTTCGTCCCGCAGCACTCGAGTCTTGAACTGCTATCCTGCTGACCTTCTGGTCTGCATTACAGCGTCTTAACCACTAAGCCACCATGGCCTCAATATTTTTATTAGGAATAAGCAAAATCACAATGTAGGGATCTCACCTTTCAGATACACAGAAGACTTCTTTGTGCTGAATTATAATAAAAAGGGAGGGTCTAGAGCTATTGATTAGACCCTCTCCTGAAATTTAAAATGAAGGGTGGATTCCAAATGGAAGCTCCAATTATATTCTGATTTACTGTTTATTTGAGTATAGAACAGCGGAGGCGTAAAGCCTCTTGACTAAAATCGGCCATCTTCACCGTAATCTCCACCAGCAAGAAGGGGGTCTCCTTCCCACACTGCCTTCAAGGGGCAGATGGCCCCTCCTACAAATATTAGCTCTTCATTCACCAGAGTCTCTTTCATACACTTTGCCACAGATCCTCACAAGTATTAGCAGGGGCACAATACTAAGACAGCAACCTGGTGGCATTTCCAACTTATGGGATGATTCTGAAACACGCACGCATACATCCTTAGCTGGGGACATGTGTGTAAATGAATAGATATCTCCCCCTTTGTTCTCCCCTTTCCCCTCCCCAAAACCTGCAATCCTGGCAGCATTCTAGCTTCAGAGTGAAACTGAGCATGCCCAGCACCACTTTGCCAGCAGCTGCTGCCATAGGCTTCCATGAGGCAGCAACCGTTCAACTTACTTTGAACCGCTGCTCAGAATGTCACCAAACCAATGGAAGGCACATTTCCCTGACAAATCTGATTAACATCCATAGCAGTTTCCCCCACATTTGAAAAGAAATGTACAATATACCAAGCCGCAACTTGGAGTACAGAGGACTAATTTTCAGCACTTTTTAAACTGCAAGCTGTGTAGTGATTAGGCGGTGCCTCAGCATTTGTGCCTCCTCCCTGAGAGAACTTCCCTGAAGCAAAGCAAGACAAACCTGGGATGAGATTAACCCCCCTAACCGACCCTGCTACAGAGGACAGTCGGAGGGTGTGAATTCATAGCCCATCACTTTATTACTTACAAGACAAATCTGGGAGAGGGGGGTTGAAAGAAAATATATGGCTTAAATAGAATATTTGCTGTCGATACAATCCCACTGATCAGGTAGTCTCCTGGCCTATAATAATTAAATGGGTCATTTCGATCAATCATCAGATCCAATGGGCACTTTGTTGCAAGTGTCACACCGGGAATATGGGGCAGCAGAGTCAGTAATAGCAGCGACATCACACTGGAGGGGTCTCTTACATTCTCCATCTCTCTCTCTCTTCTGTGTGTGCAGACACACACCACTGACTGGTCTCTGAGCCAGCCAGCTAGTTAGGAGCCAGGCCCACTTTCTAGAGCACAGCTGCAGAGATTTTACTAATAGAGACCGGGTCCAGCCATGGCCCCAGATCTGAAGGGGATGATATCAGCCCTCACACTGGCATGGTCCCTGCCTTCCCTAGATCTCACCCCAGGATCTCTGAGGCTCAGGAGGTTTTTATGCACCAGCGTTTCAGGCTTTGTATATGACTAATTACTGAGTGTCGCTCTCGATTCGAAGTTGCTCACATTGGTTTCAAAATTCATCTTTGGAATTAAAAATCCCTCGAGCTTTGAAGAGAAGTAGGATAAATCACCATGATTTTTTATAATTACAAGGGAGCGAAAATCGCTCCTGCAAGCTTGGTGACTCTCTCTGTGGCTCCATAGGCAGGTGTCCATCTGGAGAAACATGACTGCACAACTCACCAGTGCAGGTCCATTTCATAGGACAGCGAGGGAGCAGTTCAGCAAAGTTTGAATGACCTGAGCCAGTTCAGATTATGTCTCATTTTAAAAGCAATCAACCATTTCTGAACTTCTTTCTGCTTGGTTCTTGCATAAATTTACGTAATTGGTAACTGGAATTGATTTCGTTCTTTGGCCTGTGTGAGGTTGGTCTTACTCAAGCCTGGGCTACTTGACATGCACTACCCTGATTTTTAAGGAGTTTAAGGAGTGTTCGAGTTTTGGTGCAAATTATTCACAGAAATAGAGATAATTACTGACCAATCACTAGAACTATCCCACTCTCTGGGTCTCTCATCCCTATTCATAGATGCTAACAAATTGCTATTGCATAAAGACCTGATCTGTTTTTGTTGTTGAGCAGCAATATTAATTATCACACAAAACTGGAGAAATCAAAATGTCTTGTTCATTCTACAACAGAGGGATAAACTATGGTCAATTTACCTTATATGTGCATTTCTTAGGGAATGATGAGAGTGAACTAGGAGACTTTTATGCAATTTTAGGGATGGCGGAGAATTTCTCCATGAATCTCCAGGAGGCTGAATGCCAATGCATTCGGCCCCCCGAAATTGGTGGTGAAATTCTCCGACCCCCCCCCCCGGATGGGACTTACCTCCTTCAAATGTCCCTCTCGGCGGCATGTCCCGGCAGCGTTTTGGCAGTGGCGGGGGCGGCGGACGATCTTCCGACCGGCTGCCGCCACCGCCATTTCCCCGTAAAGTAAAAACAAACAAACAACACACACATGATAGGCTACGTAATGATTTACATAGCCTATCACGGCTAGATTTTCAAAGTCAGCCATGATAGGCTACATAAATCTTTACATAGCCTATCACGGCTGACTTTGAAAAAAAAGAAAAGCGCGTACGCAAATGGCGGCGCCCATGGGCGCTGCCATTTGCGTTCCTTATTTGGGCAGGGGTAGTCAACGTACAGATTTACGCAGACTACGGCAAAAATAAGGGCAACGCTATTTGCGTTGCCCTTATTTTCACCGTAGTCTACGTAAATCTTTACGTAGACTACCCCTGCCCAAACAAGGAATGCAAATGGCGGCACCCATGGGCGTCACCATTTGCATACGCGCTTTTTTCCCCCCTCAAAGTCAGCCGTGATAGGCTACGTAAAGATTTACATAGCCTACCACAGCTGACTTTGAAAAACTAGCCGTGATAGGCTACGTAAATCATTACGTAGCCTATCACGTGTTTTTGTTTTGTTTTTGTTTTTAAATTTACTTTTTTATTTCACGGCCAGGGAGACAGGGCCCTCCCGCCCAGCCTGAATTTCGGCCAGGAGGGGCGGGGCGCCTCTCCCCCGGCCTGAATTTCAGGGAGAGAAACGGAGCGCCTCCCCCCCCCACTGAACACAGCTGCGGGGCGAGGTAAGGGACTTTCATCCATCCTTAGCAATTTGGCATTTGTTTATTTCTCATGCCAGAAGGAATACTGACAAATTGAGTATACCAATATCTCATGTCAATCTCTGGAAAGATTTGGTGTGTTGACAATGCTTTTCATCTATATATAACTCTTTTATGGAAGGTTGAGAAGAATAAGGATATGAGCTTTATACAGGAAGAGTTGTCCATCTTTTGGAAGTATTTCGTGTGCATAGTTTGATAACTTTGTATTGTTCATTTGATGATGTCTTTTTGAGTGTGTGTGTTTTTTATTGGTTGTATAAAACATTTTATAAAAAGAAAAGAAAAAGGAGTTTACGGGGGATCGCGGAAAAAAGGGACTTATATTTCTCCATACATACAAGCCATAAGCCTGGATTCCCATCTGTCCAGAATATAAGAATTATCAATCACATGGGTGATGGCAAAGCTAGACTGACCATTAGGACACGAACCTATGGCCACTAGACAGTAGGGATGTATTAAACACCTACCTGGCTCCACGCCGGGGCATCTGCAGTGGGGGGGAGGCACTGCATCCCTCCCCCAGGAATCCTCCCCAGCCAGCTCCGCTTGGCAGCAGCCCTGAAGAGTCGCCAGCTGGGGCTGGCCACAGCTCTAGTTCCGGCCGTGTCTGGGCTGGTGTGGCCGCAAATGGCAGCCATCATAGCAGCCACCATTTGCGTCCTCGTAGGCAGCCATGGTAGGCTACATAAGTATTTACGTAGCCTATCACGGTAAAGGCAGCCACGCAAATGGCATAGTAGGCTACGTAAATACTTATGTAGCCTATCACAGCAAAGAGCAGGGGCACAAATGGCGTAGCGGCCGCCATTTGCACTCCTGCTCTTTGTTGTGATAAGCTATGTAAATACTTACGTAGCCTATCATGGCTGCCTGGAAGGATGCAAATGGCGGCCGCTACGACGGCCACCATTTGCGGCCGCAGCAGGCCGGCAGTGGCTGGCCATGAGACCAGCCAGAGCCGCTGCCACCACTACCAGAGCTGCCGCTGGAGCCGCCACCGCCACCACTGCCACAGGTAAGCTCCATCCTGGGGGGATTACTTGGGGGGGGGAGGCCGTTCTGCCATGGATTCCAGGGGGGGGGCGGATTCCAAAGAATCCAGCCTCACTGGAGTCCGTGGCAAAATTCTCTGACATCCCTACTAGACAGTGGCTAGATGGCGATATGAATTTTTGTTGTCTGATTCCCCCAATGAGTGGAGGATGGAACAAAAGACATGTGACAATCCATGAAATCAGACGGAATGGATTTTACAAAATCTGTACATCCCTAGCCATATCTCATCTTGGCTAACCACTGAGACATCTGTCAAAAAATCTTCCACTGCCTTCTGTAAGGGAGACATTCAGGACAACCAAGGTTAGGTCCATTGGATTGTGGCTGGGCTGAAAGCTAGACCCATTCCACATGTCTGCCTGTGGCGACATACAATGCCCACATATATTAGAGGACCTTGTCCCTTGCTGCCCCATATGAGGTAGGGCAAAGACCACTGTGATCCACTGTACGAGGGTCAAGAAGCAACAGTAAGAACCGGACATGGAACAACGGATTGGTTCAAAATTGGGAAAGGAGTATGACAAGGCTGCATATTGTCACCCTGCTTACTGAACTTATATGCAGAGTACATCATGAGAAACGCCGGGTTGGATGAATCACAGGTCAGAATTAAGATTGCCGGGAGAATTATCAACAACCTCAGATATGCAGACGATACCACCCTAATGGCAGAAAGCGAAGAGGATCTCAAGAGCCTCTTGTTGAGGGTGAAAGAGGAGAGTGCAAAAGCTGGTTTGAAACTCAACATTAAAAAAACTCAGATCATGGCATCTGGCCCTATCACTTCCTGGCATATAGAAGGGGAAGAAATGGAAGCAGTGACAGATTTTATTTTCTTGGGCTCCAAGATCACCGCAGATGGTGACTGTAGCCATGAAATTAAAAGGCACTTGCTCCTTGGGAGGAAAGCTATGGCAAACCTAGACAGCATAGTAAGAAGCAGAGACATCACCTTGCCAACAAAGGTCTGTCTAATCAAAGCTATGGTTTTCCCAGTAGCAACGTATGGCTGTGAGAGCTGGACTATAAGGAAGGCTGAGCGCCAAAGAATTGATGCTTTCGAACTGTGGTGCTGGAGAAGACTCTTACGAGTCTCCTGGACTGCAAGGAGGTCCAATCAGTCCATCCTAAAGGAAATCAACCCTGACTGCTCATTGGAAGGACAGATACTGAAACTGAAGCTCCAATATTTTGGCACCTAATGCAAAGAGAAAACTCACTGGAAAAGACCCTGATGCTGGGAAAGACTGAAGGCAAAAGAAGAAGGGGACGGCAGAGGATGAGATGGCTACATAGCATCACCGATGCAATGAATATGAACTTGAGCATGCTCTGGGAGAGAGCAGAGGACAGGAAGGCCTGGTGTGCTATGGTCCATGGGGTCACAAAGAGTTGGACACAACTTAACAACTGAACAACAGCAACTCAGATTAGGAAGCCATCTTTCTAGCAACAGCTTTCTAACAAGAGCTCCTTCTGTCACTTGATTATGGCTCTGGGCAGAAGGCTGTAGGTCCACTTTATGACCTTTGGAACTGGTAGCACTACAGCTCAGTTAAACCAGAGATTTCCTCTGTTAGCAAGGACATTTAGGGAGTTTGACACCAGGGTGCTTCAACCAGAGTTCCTGAATCAAGATGCCTGGAGCCTCGCAGTATGTTCTAATCCACATAATGGTTGTTCTCTTTTCAATCAGCAAGCCTGGATCAGAAGATGTGATCTAATATGCTGCAGCACAGGAAAATACATTTTATGCACCAAGGCACAACAAAGAGTTGATGCAACATTTTATTTCATTTGTAAGGGTATCCTTATATATTTCCTTTGGCCCTAAAAATAACCAACAATAACCTTACAATAAAAACACACAAAATAAATATGTAATTGAAATAAATTAAAACAGAGCACAGAGTGGGATTAATAAAAACACAAAAAGCTTGATCCAGACCAAATGTAATGAACAGGGGCCTCTACAACTCATCTTCAAAATCAAAGGGAAATGCTGATAGACACAACAGCAAGAGGTCTAGAGTGCAATCCTCTGCATGTTTAGACAGCAAAAACCCCTACAACTCCCAGCATGCCCCAGCCAGCATGGCTAGCTGGGCCATGCTGGGAACTGTAGGACTTTTCCCTGTCTAAACATGCATAGGATTGCACTGTTAATGTTTCTTGGGAGTGGGGGAAATGAACACTGAAAATTCAGGGAAGGGGCTGGAATTTCTTCGCAATTTCTTTTGTGATTTGTGGCAAAGCACCAGATGCTTACTGAGACCGTTATAACATCCAGTATCCACATCCTTGCAGCCACTCTTCAATACCTTTCAGTTGCTTCATGATGCCCTCCAAGATAGCTGGCTGGGACACGTTGGGAGTTGTAGGACTTCTTTTCTGTCTAAACATGAATAGGATTGCACTCTTAAGGAAACAATGATGAATCAGGTATTCAGCGCCTCAGTGCATATCAGGGATACAAATAAAAAGGAAATGGCTCTCTCCCCTAAAGCCATGGGAAGTAAATGTTTCCAAGAGGAGTTAACATGTCTGATAAGGAAAATGAAATCATGGTGAGAATGAGAATTAGAAAACTACCTTTACAGAAACATTCTTATCATGCTTACAATGGCCAAACCCCATTTTTGCAGCCTGAAAAGGGGGACCTTTAAAAATACGCACAGAAGTGTTCACCACAAGAAGTGGTCCTCTAAAAACCATGTGTGGAATTTGGGCTACAAAACAAAACAAAAACAAAACATGAATTTCACATTCATTGTTTTAAAACTATATCATGCATATAGTTTTGGTTGGATTACGGGTTGCAATCTGCCCTGAGAACATTAGTTATTGGGCAGATTAGAAATGTACTAAATAAACTAAACTGCATAAAAACCAGTAAAGTCAATGGATATTAGGGTGTGCATTTGATTTGACTAAATCCCAGGCCAAATGAGTCTGCTTTGGAGAGATTTCAGTTGCTTCCAAGTTGAAGCAGGGGTCCTCCAAGGTTGTCAAATACCATCTTGCTCATCCTGAAACCTTAGGGTGACTGAGCTTCTGAGGTCCTAGAGAACTCTGGCAGGCTCAGACTACTTGTCTCTTTAAAAGTGTAGCATCCCTTGAAGCTCTTCATACTAGGAATGTGGAAGAGAAAGAGGAGAGGATGTTAATTTGAGATTGACGTATCTAGCTTCCAACCATAGAAAACCAATTCCAAGGCTCTCCTTTCTACTTCCATTGACACTGCTTGTGGTGGGGGTGGGAATATAACTGTCAAGTTAGCAAAAAACAAAAACTTCAGACACTTTTTTATCCATCATAACTCCCTAACCCCTTTGCCTGTCCTTTAAAACATTGCAGGTTACTTACATATGGACACCTCTATGAAGTACGCAATTTTCATAAAAATTCCCCCAAAAGCCACCGGGGTGATAAGTGAAATCCTTTATTACCCTCCCCACAATGTTAAATACTTCTCTTGGACAAAATCCCTTATACCTAATTGTCTGATACTGATAAATTGTCTGAGAAATGAGATGCATCCTACATCACTTCAGAAGTGGCCATTACATACATGGAAAGAACAAAGATTGGTTACAAGAGCATACAAAAGAATGTCATTGTCAATGATTACATTAAAATCTCTAAAAGAAAATGGTCTGTGGCCATTCCAGTTTCTCATTATTCAGTCATCATCATTCAAAACTAGATTGGTTACCCAAGCAAGGTACACTGGTTTTATTACCACTATGCTGAATGAATAAAGTAGTAAAATCAAATGCCATCTTTAAGTTTCAACATTAGATGCTCTTTTTTATTCAGATCTGGCCTCAATACAATAATGTACCATTTAGGGATAAAGATGCAACCCAGTAACCCCAAACTGGAGGCCAAAATAGAGAAGACCTGCACAGCTACCATGTATTTCCCTTTGGTGCTCAGATAGGCTGGCACAAAGGACACCCAAACACTGCAAAACACCAACATGCTGAAGGTGATCAACTTGGCTTCGTTGAATGCCCCAGGCAGCTTCCTGGCTAGGAAAGCCACTGTGAAGCAGATGGAAGCCAGGAAGCCCATGTAGCCAAGGGCACTATAAAACATGATGACAGACCCTTCATTACATTGCAGGATGATCTGCCCAGGCTGGGAATGCATGTCAGAGTCAGGAAAAGGAGGAGAGATTCCCAGCCAGAGAATGCAGATGCCCACTTGAACACTCGAGCAAGAAATCACAATGGAGTTTGCCAAACTCTTCCCCAGCCATTTCCTCATTCTGTTTCCTGGCTTTGTGGCCATAAATGCCACCACCACCGTGATTGTTTTTGCCAACAAAGAAGAGACAGCAACTGAGAAGATGATGCTGAAGGCAGTTTGTCGGAGAAGGCAGGTCACCCTCATGGGATGACCAATGAACAGGAAGGAGGACAGGAAGGAAAGCAGGAGGGAGTTGAGGAGCATGTAAGTAAGGTCACGGTTGTTGGCTTTGACCACTGCGGTTTCTCGATATTTAATGAAGATTCCTAAAAGAAGACCAGCGCTTAGAGATAAGAATAGTGCACTGAGAGCTAGGGTGATCCCCAAAGTTTCTTTGTAAGAGAGGAAGTTGATAAGCTTAGGGACACATTGATCTCTGTTCTTGTTTGGATGCTGATCGTCTGGACACTTGTAGCATTGGCTTGCATCTGAAAAGAAGAGCGGCAGCATGATTGTAATCAACCTTCCATCAAGTGTAGCCCGTGGTCTATGATATTACCTGAAATATATGTTTGAGGGGTAAAAGCATATATGCCACAAGATAATAGTGAAGACATGGATGGGGCAGAGGTCATGAACTAACATTCTTTAGTAGGGATGGGAAGAGGCTCATTTCAAAATTCATTGTCACAATAAATGGTGATTGCTTTAGCTTTAAAACAAAGATTAGAGAAATTCATGGGAGATAGGAGTGTCCATGTCTTGTCATCATGATGTCTAATACAACCTTGAGGTCCAGTGGCAGTATGCAACTCTTGTGGGGTGGGTGCTCTGATTAAACTTTTGCTCTTACCAATTAATAATATTAGTTCCCTATGTCGTTTATATTTGTATCTGCCATTCCTCCAAAGACCCTTGGGCATCATGAATTAAGATTTACTGCATCATTCTGACAACTGAGTGGGACATTAGGGTGAGAAATCGCAGTATCTAGTCCCAGGTCACCCAAGGAGCTGGTCTCAGTTCTCTGCAGCCAAAGCCCGTTCTGTAGCCACATTGCTACACTGGCAATTTCCAAAGGCCCCCATGCATCATCATGTTGTAATTCCTTGCCAGGAGCAGACATTGTACATGAATCCTACCCATCTCATCCATTTGGGGTCAAAGGGCACATGACTCTGTCTTTAAATATGGGTCCCTCCCATGCATGTGTAAAGCGGACTAGTTGTCCTCCATTAAGCCCTTCCCCATGTAAAGACATGGGGAAGGGCACGATGGACTGCAATCAGTACGGTGCTCTTTGTGACAGGCAGGAAGTGTTACAAAAAAGAAGAAGTAAGGCTTGTCAACTAGCAGAAACAGCTAATAAGAGCTACTCACAAGGAACGGGAGTAGATGGGCAGTGGGGAGCCTGGACCGACAAATCACTGCCTGTTGGGTGGGCTCAATTCAGACTAGGGATGTACGAAAGGGACTTACCTTGTCCCGCAGCTTTTTTCACGGTGGGGGGGAGGCGCTTCGCTTCTCCCCCCGAAGCTCAGGCTGGGGGGAGGCTTCCCGCCTCGCCCGGCCAAAATTCAGGCTGGGGGGGAGGCTTCCCGCCTCGCCCGGCCGAAATTCAGGCTGGGGAGAAGCGCCCTGTCTCCCCGGCTGCGAACTTCAAAAGAAAAGTTAAAAAAAAAAATGCCCCGTGATAGGCTATGTAATGATTTACGTAGCCTATCACAGCTAGATCTGCAAAGTCAGCCGTGATAGGCTACGTAAATCGTCACGTAGCCTGTCACGGGGGCATTATTTTTTAACTTTTTATTTAACTACGTAAAGATTTACGTAGACTACGGTGAAAATAAGGGCAACCGTGAAAGGTAAGTCCCATCCCGGGGGGGGGGGGCGGGGGGGCAGAGAATTTCTCCCTGAACAACCTTCGGAGGACCGAATGCGTTGGCACTCGGCCCCCCGAAGTTTCGGGGAGAAATTCTCCCCCATCCCCAACAGAGCTTTATAAGGCCGCTGGGGTGAGTGCGGGCTGCTTGCTGAGCGTGGGAGGGGCTCAAGTGCAGTCTGGGGACCAGTGAGTAGGGACAGGGGCTGGGTGGGCATCTGGAGAACCTGGATGGGGGTGAGTTCGTACATCCCTAATTTCTCCTAGCCAGGCGATTTCGCCCATCTAGCAGCGGCACTTTGGAGGGGGAGGGAAGGAGCCTGGAGTAGCCATAGGAAATCTCATCTGGCCACCACTACAGTCTCCTCCCCTCCCTGTCCCTGGTAACAGCCCCTTTTCCTGTCTCTGCGCTCTGTTTCTAAGCATGGGGATGTTGCCAGAACTGTGCTGGCTACAAGGGGGAGGGGACCGCAGTCATAGGACTTATTTCTTCCTAAAGATGCATATAATTGCACCCATAAGGCTTTTTAAATCATCTGGCTGGCTTTAAGAGCTCGTGTGTGTGTGTGTGTGTGTGTGTGTGTGTGTGTGAGAGAGAGAGAGAGAGAGAGAGAGAGAGAGATGACCCCTTGGCTCCGCCTCTGCTGACGCATTCTATGACCCAACAGTCAGATTGGCTACCAGCCTCCACTACAATATGTTAATAATTAAGTATACACAACAGCAGAAAGAATCCAATGCCAAAACAATCCTTCTAGAACAATGTATGAATGAAAGTTTGGCCTATTCCTCAAGGGCAGCACTTTGCTCTGGAGTCCCCTACCTTCCTCAGTGGAGATAGTTCCTTCTGTACATGGGACACAATCATAGCAGCAGACGGGCTCTCCTTCCTTAATCCGCTTGGTGTATCCAGGCCGACAACTCTCAGTACATCTAGAAAAGGGCACCGTCTAGCCAGGAAGAGAAGGCTCATCACACAAAATGTGTCAGTTAGGAGGTTTCATTTATATTCACGGAAATTAGCTACAGAGTTGGAACAGTTAGTCTCACACCCAGTTTTATCACCCTGTGGCTCCTGGCTCTACTTCTCAGGGCTGTAATTGTGATGATGGAACGTGGAGAGAGGCAGTTGTCAAGCTGGTGCTTGAGAGTAACAATTTAATAACTGAATATTGCCTAGTGTGTTTTGGGCAGTAGTGGCCATCTTGGGAATCCCAGAAGGCATAATTGGGGCACCAGGAGGGCCAGAACTGGGTACTGGTCCTGAGGTTCTACATCCCTGGGCTAGATGGACAAATAACCTGACCTCTTACAAGGCAGCTACCATGTTATAGTAGCAAACACAATGCTCATGAAGAACTGGGACTAGTTATGTTTCAGCAGGATTGGGTCCTAGAGTCACCTCAGCAGTCATGCGGAGCTGGCTGCTCTCTTGGCTCGGTTTCTTAAGGCTTCAGTTTCATCTGGGCAATTCATGGGACAGCTTCTGTTGTTGTCTCGCAGCCTTTTGCACCTTCTGCCTCACCTTGGCCTGTCACCAGAGAGAACTATGCATTTGTTGCTGAATCCCCAGTCCTCTATCCTAGGCCAGTCCTCAGAAGTGCCTCATCCAGACTCAGGGCTGGCTCCAGGTTTGAGATGGTCCTGCCAACGTTTGAGGTAGTTCTATAGTGCCCCCCCTCATCTGTGAAAGGGACTCTACAAGGCCTACCTGGCTACAGTGGCTATGCTCCAAGCAGCACTGGGCTAGCCACATTTTTAATTTCCCATAATGCCCCACAGGATTGCTAGGATACTGGATTCTATGATATCAAAAACGCCGGAGAGGTCCAGGGGCTGAGGTCCAGGAGAATGAGCAGAGTTGCACTTCCTGTGTCCTTCTCATAGCACAGACAAGGCTGTTTTGTTGCCAAAACCAGATCTGAAATTAGATCCCAATATTTAGTATACAAGGGCTAGGTATGCACTGCCCAAAAAGGGGGGCATGCAGCACCAAACTAAGAGGACCAATGAGCTCACAAGGTGGGTGGCCACTCTGTCTTTCAATAATAATAATAATAATAATAATAATAATAATAATAATAATGATGATGATGATGATGATGATGATGATATGAATATTTAAGGCAGCCACAGTCAAGGCATTACAGCAGCTCAGCTGAACTGTGTTGCCTGTGTGCCGCACAAATGGAAACATCAAATCTCTCTGGAGAGGAAGAAGGGAAGGGACATGACATGGGCCCCTCTCTACATGGGCGATTTACTGTGGTGCTACTGCACCTCACACATAGATGTGACACATGACATTACCCCCATTCCACAGCAACCCCCATTCCACAGCAACCCACACAACTCTGAACTAATGTGCTTCCAGGTGCCGTTTGCCCCATGATTTTTTTTTAATGTATACACTGCATTGCCTGGCCACGTGTGTCACAGAAGGCGCAAATCTGAATTCATGAAAATCTGGTTTTAACCTGAAGTGCCTCAGAAAGCATCTCCATGTAGATTGGGCCATGAGCTGCACTTCCTTTACAGGGCAGTTTGACGGGGGAAATAATGGCGGCCTCCATAGCCTGCACCTTGGGGCAGCCATTTCTTTTTTCATACAGCCACACTGGGAAGGAAATGCAAAACATGCCATTGCCTTCCCTCCTGCCCGCCCAAGAGGCATTTGAATATGCAAGCTTCCCTGCCCCTTGGGCAGCTGAGCTGAGCTGCTGTGGCCCCTTGCCTTTGGCTGCCAATTCTGTTTGAAAAAGGTAAGCAGCCATCTTGCTTTTTGTCTGCTTCTGGACATTCTGAATCTGCATATTGTCCCAGGCAGCCCTTAAAATACTAGATGGTCCAGGAAAAAAGAGGGCTTCTCCCGCCCTGAATTAGCTTCATCCAAGATCATCAGGAGTTGCGTGGCAGCCACCTCTCAAGCACCTGGTCAGGGCGCACAGCAAACTCCAGTGCCAGTCTTCAAGCCACCAACTCCATGTGGGCCCAGAGACATTATCAGAAAATGAAAATGGTGGCTGGAGGCCTGGGCCTGGGTTGACTGTTAAAGTTAAAAGACAGAAAGAAGATGCCCCCTTCCCCACTGCCTGGCAAGCTTGGGGGCGGTGAGAATGATAGGGATGATGCACCATCATACAGTTGTTGGGGTGAGTGGCGATCACAGGGATGTTGGGCAATTGGGAGGCGGAAGTAGATGGTGGGGGTTGGTTTGGTTAACAGGGCCGTTGTGTGAGAAAGCCAGACAGGTATTTATGTGTGTGCATATTAGGGCTGTGCATCACTTGGGTGCCAAATCTGAATCCTGAAGTGAATCAGGATGGTTTGGGGGTGCCTCAATGCCATCTGAAGCAAATTAGACCAGCACCAAGGTGCTCTGAAGCTAAGCTCCTTGGTCCGCCTGAGAGATTTGGAGCTATTCTGATGCCTTCTGAAGCCCAGACATCCTGACTCCAAAATGTATCAACTTGAGAAAGATCAGGGATGGGGAGAGGAGGAGGAGCAGCAGCAGGAGGGGGGAGGGGGAGCTTTGGCGAATGGCAACTAATTGCCAAATTAGGGCTGAATGTAGCCCAGCAGTCTTCACTCAGTGACAGTGGGGGTGGGGGGAGGAATACTGGATATATTGGAGAAAAAAGACTGTGGTTGTTCTTTGCTTGAGAGAGAGAGGGGGGGGAGGGAGAGGGAGATCTGGTGGTGTTACTGGAGAGAGCTCTGAAGTTATTTGGCTAGATCTGTGGCATGTGTGTGCGTGTGTGTATGTGTTGGACTGTTTCCCACCCAACCCTTCTCAATTCCCTTGCTTTCTTTTCTAGATTATTTATTTAAAAACCAAAAACATTTAGTACTTTAGTAGTTTACTCTTTCCTCCTTTCCTTGCCTTGCTCTTTGGCTCCCCCCCCCCCGGCACCGCTCGTCTGAATTATTCAACCATTTTCTCTGTCTTCCTAGTTCTTTATTTGAAAGAAAGAAAGAAAGAAAGAAAGAAAGAAAGAAAGAAAGAAAGAAAGAGATTTAAAAGTAGTTTTGCCTTGCCTTGCCCTTTGGCTCCCCCCCGCCCCCATTCTCAAGTCAACCCTTTCTTCATAGTTTTCTGGCTAGATCCATTTAAACCACACACACATGCACACTTAAAAGTACTTTTCTTTCCTTGTTCTTGGCTTCCCCACCACCACCACCACTGCCCTTCCCAATTCCTGTAATTCCTTCCCTTCCCATTTTTGAACTCTGTATCTTTTCCCTAAAAAAATAAAATATAAACCCTTTTCTTTGCTTGTAGATAGTTCAGTATTTGCTTTTCTTTTGCTCTTCTCTCTCTCTCTCTCTCTCTGTGTGTGCGTGTGTGTGCTTGTGTTGTTGTGGTCAAGCAAAGCATTACACACATCCACATTTCAAAATATAACAGACAAAGCACTACACACATATTAACATATTTAAACAATACAATACTGCACTGTGTGGCAAAGAAAGCAAGCCCAATAGGAGGCATCTGTAGGGTCTTGGCAGGGGCAGAGGTTTGTGAGGTGCCACCAGGACTAGCAGCACTGGCAGGTAAGCTGGCTCTCCCCCAGTCCAGATAGTGTGTCCTGGTGCAGTAGGGCAGCAGAGTGCAGAGGCAATTCGTGCCCGGAGGTCACTGTTGGAGGAGGCTGGTGCAGGCAGCAGCAGTATCACTCTTGCCAAAGGAGCAGCATCTCCTTCTGCAGTGGAAGAGAGGAGCCCACTGATGGACGTGACATCAGAGGTGTCTGATGTCCTCAGCATGGTGGAGGGTCAAGAGGAGGAGATCCTCCAGGGTGTAGGGGAGGAGGAGCAGCAGGCAGAGGCTCCAGCACCCGATCCCTCTTCCGTTGTTCCCCCTGCTCATGTGGTGACCCCTGAGACTCAAGGCAGGCAGTCTCTGTCTCCACAGAAACGTCAGGGCAGCATCGTGTGGGACCATTTTGAGGTGGGATGGGATCCCAGGACTGCCGTGTGCCACCACTGCAAGGCGTCTCTGAGCAAGGGGAACAGCCAGGGCACTACAGCACCAGCAGCCTGCTTGAGGAGGCAGCTCCCATCGGTCTTGCTCCGGGAAGAGGCCCCCACGTCCCAGCAGGCCGGCAGCAGGGGCAAGCAGAAGGCTGGTAGTGCCAGAACTCCTGCACACTCTCTGTCTCTCACGCCCAAGAGGCTTAGGCAGGCCACCACTGAGGAGTTGAGGTGGGGGGGAGTATGGGTCCACAAGGTGGAGGTTTCCAGGGCCCAACCAGATCACCAATTGCATTGGTGAGATGGTGGCATTGGACAACCAGCCATTCATCCTTGTTGAAAATGTGGGCTTCAAGAGGTTGATGGCCCTTGCAGTGCCCTACTACAAGCTGCCATGTTGCACCACCCTTAGCAGGCAGGTGGTGCCCTCCCTGTACCAGGCATGCAGGGAGAGAGTGCTGGACCACCTGCACCAGGCAGAGTCACAGATGGTGCATTTCACCTCGGATTTTTGGTCCAATGAGGATGGAGCTCAGGCTTACTTATCCCTGATGTCTCACTGGTGGGCAACCACAGGGACAGTAGCAGCTAGGGATGGCAGAGAATTCTGCCACAGATTCCAGTGAGATTTGCCATGGATTCCGTCCCGGGGCCTCCTGCCTCCCACCCCCCGCCATGAAATCCCCCCGGGACGGAACTTAACTGGGGTGGATGTGGCGGATCCGGCAGCTGGTCTCCTGGCCAGCTGTGGACGGGCTGCTGCAGCCGCCATTGGCATCCTTGCAGCTGTGATAGGCGATGTAAGTATTTACGTCGCCTATCACAGCTAGGGATGTACGAAAGTCACTTACCTGTTCGCGGATTAGGTTGATGGTGGGGGAGAGGCATTCCGTCCCTCCCTCTGAAATCCTGGCCGGCCGGCTTTGCTCCACAGGGATTCTGCGGAGCCACCTGCAGGCTCCGCCAGCAGCCGGACATCCGGCCGCTGGCTACCAGGGACGCAAATGGCGGCAGCCGTAGCCACCGCCATTTGCATCCCTGCAGTCAGCCATGATAGGCTACGTAAATGTTTACGTAGCCTATCACGTCTGACTTAAAAACAAACAAACACACGTATGCAAATGGCGGCGGACACGGCCGCCGCCATTCGCGTTCCTTCTTTTGGCACGTCTTAGTGTACGTCAAGATTTACGTAGACTTAGACGGTGAAAATAAGGGGAACACAAATAGCGTAGCGGACGCTACGCTATTTGCATTCCCCTTATTTTCGCCGTCTTAGTCTACATAAATCTTGACATAGACTAAGACGTGCCAAAAGAAGGAATGCAAATGGTGGCGGCCGTAGCAGCCGCCATTTGCATACGCGCAGGTTTTTTATTTTTTAAGTCAGACGTGATAGGCTACGTAAAGATTTATGTAGCCTATCACGTTTTTTTTAAAAAAACCTAGCCATGATAGGCTACGTAAATCTTTACGTAGCCTATCACATCTTTTTTTTTTTTTAACTGGAAATGGCGGCGGCAGCAGCCGGTCGGAAGACTGGCCGCCGCAGCCACCGCCACCGAACCACCGCCGGAGCCATCGCCGGAGCCGCCACCGCCCAGAAGATCTGCCCCAGGTAAGTCTCGTCCCGGGGGGGCAGGGGGGGCAGTAGGCCACTACGGCGGCCGCCATTTGCGTCCGCAGCAGCCTGTCCATGGCCGGAAATCTGGCTGCAGACGGCCCTGGCCGGCTGCTCCATGGAGCCACTGCGGAGTGGAGCCGGCCGCACAGGATTCCAGGGGGGAGGACCGGATCACCTCCCCCACCGTCGAGGATTCTGGGGGGAGGGACGGAGTGCCTCCCCCCCCACCGCAAATCACATCTGCAAACAGGTGAGTTTCGTATATCCCTAGTAGCAGCCAGCACTTACAGAACTGGTGGGAAGCATGGGTATTACTGGGCCCTCCTTCACACACAAGTCATGGGCCAGTCCCACATGGCAGCAGACATTATGGAGGCCATGAGCCACATGATAGAGGAGTGGCTGACTGGGCACCAGCTCATCCATGGTTACATGGTCACAGACAGCAGAGCCAACATGGAAAAGGCTGTGTGCAAGGGTGCATTTGAGGGCATCTGCTGCATCATGCATATCTTCAACCTGTCTGTGAGGGGTGCCCTTGGAGTGGGCAGCACAAGGTGTATCCTACCCCCCTGTCTGCCATCTGTAATCTGTTGGATAGCTGCAGGAAACTGGCTGGGCACTTCCACCACAGCGTCAAGGGCATTAGGCTGCTGCGGGAGAAGCAGGCAGAGTTGGGGATCCCACAGCGCAGGCTGGTGCAGGACATGTCCACATGCTGTAACTCCTTCTACCTCATGCTGGAGTGTACGGTGGAGCAACAGCGTGCTGTCCGCAAGGTGCCAAGGGTTGGGGACATTGGCACCCAGGCACCCCTGGGCAGGCGGATGTGGGATGCCATGTCCCAGCTTGTGGTGGTCCTCAAGCCATTCCTTGTAGCCACCAAGACCCTGAGCACCAGCACTGCCGTCCTCAGCCAGGTGATTCCTGTGCCCTAGGGATGTTGCAGAATTCCGCCACGGACTCCAATGAGGCCAGATTCTTTAGAATCTGGCCCCTGAAGTTCAGGGTGGAACAGACTACCCCCCCCCCGAAATCCCCGGAACAGACCTACCTGGCAGTAGCTCTGGCTACATAGTATCTACATAGCCTATCACGGCAAAAGACAAGGATGCAAAGGACGTAGCAGCCGCCATTTGCATCCCCGCTTTAGCCGTGATAGGCTATATAAATATTTACGTAGCCTATCATGGCTAAAGCGAGGATGCAAATGGTATTGGGGACGCCATTTGCATCCCCGCTTTAGCCGTGATAGGCTACATAAATATATACGTAGCCTATCATGGCCTAGCGTAGGGACGTAAATGGTGTCCCCTACGCAGGATGTCATTTGCATCCGCAGCAACCTGGCAGCACCGTAAACTGGCCGCACAGTGGAGCCAGCCAGGCAGGATTCCGGGGGGGAGGACCAGATCGCCTCCCCCCATCGAGGATTCTGGGGGGAGGACCGGATTGCCTCCCCCCCACTGTGGAACCCAGCGGAGCCAGGTAAGTGGGGTTTCGTACACCCCTACTGTGGCCAGGCATCTCCAGAAATAGATGGGCAAGTTTTTGGAGACTGGGGATCCCATCACAGGCAGATGCTTCCTGCCAGACCTGCGGGAAGTGGTGACAAGGCTGAGGGATGGCCTAGTACAGTGGGTAGAGGCCCTTTGCCAGGAGAGGATGTACATGTTGGCCACCATATGCGATCCTCTGCCTGAAAAATGGCCTTTGTGGGGAGAACTCCTGGATGGGGTGGCAGGGAATACTAGTGGGACAAGTGAGGGGGGAATGGGCAAAGAGGCTGGGGCAGGTGCTGGGGGGGGAGGAGGAGGTGGGGAGACAGACCCAATCTCTTCCAGCCTCATCTCTTCCAGCGGCATCACTCCCAGCAGGACCACAGGCCAGGGGTTCTGGGCCAAGGCAGTGCAGGCAGTGGTTCGGGGGAGAGACACCCAACCCCCCGCCAGGATGACGCTGCAACGTCTGTGCAGATTTAAACAGCAGACCCTCTGGAGGACTGGTCCACAGACCCAATGGCCTACTGGTTGTCCTGTAGCCAGGTTTGGCTGGACCTGGCTCGGGTGGCCAGGGAAAGACTCAGCTGCCCACCCACCAGCCTCACAAGCAAGAGGGAGTTCTCCATGGTGGGTGACATGGTAACACCCCACCGGTCCTGCTTGGAGGCTGACTTATTGGAGCAGCTGGTCTTCCCAAAGTTAAACTGCCCTTGCTGGGATACCCCACTCACAAGCCCTCAGGCACGTAAGTGGCACACTCACCCTGCTGTTTCTCTTTATTTCTGCTGGCTTTTTGTCTTTATTTGAGTTAGGAAGGGCATTACATTTTTTATTGTTGTTGCTGTTATTATTTTATTTAAGCTTCTTAGCAGGCCTGTTTTGTTTGTCTCTGGCCCAGTTCAACTCACAACTCAGGGTCTTCTGTCTCAATATGCCCTCAGCGGGCTAGTTTTGTTTGTCTACAGCAAACACAACTCTCCGGCCCAGTCAGAACCCACTATCTGCCATGTTTCAATGAATATGCCCTCATGGTGGGCTTGGTTTGTTTGCTTCCAGCCTCACTTCAGTGTAGACTACTATTGCATATTGGCACCCTGCTGCACCCACGGGTGTCTCTCCTCCAGTCTCTGCAAGCCTCCGCCTGCCTCCACCAGCCTGCCTGCCCGCCCACCGCCCACCCCACCCAAAGGAACCATTACTGATTTAATGAGCCATTTGCAGATTCACTGTAATGCCTACGTGTAAATGTGGCTTATCTTTCAGACAAGCGTTGCAGGATCAACCAGGTCACCCGCCCCGTGCCCTGTGCCTGGGTGGAATAGCTGGGCTTGGTGGCTTTAACACAACGAGCCTATTGCATATTTGCACCCTGCTGCACCATGGGTCTCTCTCTCTCTCTCTCTCAACCATGTACCAGCGCCCTTGCCTTGGTCCATCAAGACAACTGCTGTTGTTCTCAGTTCAAGTCAATGTGCCCTCCTGGCATGGGTGGATTTCTGTCTCCAGGAAGATGGACATCACATCAGCATGAGAATGGTGCACATTCTCCAGTTTCAAGTCCCAATGAGTAGATCCCTTCCCCCTAGGGATGTACAAAACCCACTTACCTTTTTGTAGGGATGTATGAAAATCACTTACCTGTTCGCGGATTATGTTTATGGGGGGGGGAGGCCCCCTGGAATCCTGTATGGGGAAGAGGCGCTCTGTTCCCCCCCCCCAGGAATCCTCCATGGCCAGCTGTGCTCTATGCTCTGCGGAGCAGCCGGCCAGGCCCAGCCAGGCCAGAGCCATCCGCAGCCGGATTTCCGGCCGTGGAGGGCTCTGGGGGGGGGGAAATGTGTACACAAATGGCGGCGGCTATGGCCACCGCCATTTGCATTCCTTATTTTTGACGTCTTAATCTATGTAAATATTTATATGTAAATATTTATTTATATAAACATAAATAATAGCGTAGTGGATGCTATTTGCGTTCCCCTTATTTTCTCCGTCTTAGTCTATGTAATTATTTACATAGATTAAGACGTCAAAAATAAGGAATGCAAATGGCGTAATAAAAAATACGTAATAAAAACTTACGTAGCCTATCACGTGTGTGTAAAAAAAAAAAGAACACCTGCAAATGGCGGCGGTGGCAGCCGGTCGGAAGACCAGCCGCCGCAGCCGCCGCTGCCGAAGCCGCCGTCAGAGCCACTGCCGCCCCAGGTAAGTCTAGTCCTGAGGGGATCTGCGGGGGGGCAGTCTGTTCCGCCACAGATTTCGGGGGGCCAAATGCATTGGCATTCGGCCTCCCCGAGATCCGTGGCAGAATTCTCTGCCATCCCTACCTTTTTGCGGAATCTTTCGCGGTGAGGGGGATGGGGGGAGAGGCAATCTGGTCCTCCCCCCTGGAATACTCGATGGCTGGCTCCGCTCCGTGGCCAGCCCGCGGAGCAGCTGGCCAGGGCTGTCCGCAGCTGGATTTCCGGCTGTGGACGGGCTGCAGCGGACACAAATGGTGGCGGACACAAAGGGCGGCCGCCATAGTGGCCGCCATTTGCATCCAGCCAGGCAGCCGTGATAGGCTACGTTAGAATCACGGCTAACCCCCCCCCCAAAACCTAGTGCATGCAAATGACGGCGGCTACGGCGGCTGCCATTTGCGTTCCCTATTTTTCACCGATTTATCTTATGTAAATATTTATGTAAGATAAAACAGCAAAAAAAAAGGGAACATAAATAGCGTAGTGGGCGCTATTTGCATTCCTTCATTTTTCGCCATTCTAGCCTATGTAAATATTTACGTAGGCTAAAACGGCGAATAAAAAAGGAATGCAAATACCTCCCACTACGCTATTTGCGTTCCCCTTTTTTTCGCCGTTAATAGTCTACATAAATATTTACGTAGACTAAAATGGCGAAAACTAAGGAACGCAAATGGCGGCCGCCGTAGCCGCCGCCATTTGCGTACGCCTTTTTTCTTTACCCAGATGTGATAGGCTACGTAAGTCTTTATGTAGCCTATCATGTCTGGGTAAAAAAAAAAAAAGACCAGACTGCAAATGGCGGCCACAGCAGCCGGTCAAATACCAGCCACCACCGCCGCAGCCACTGCTGGAGCCACTGCTGTCCGAAACATCCGCCCTAGGTAAGTCTCGTCCTGGGGGAGATCCGCGGGGGGTGGGGGGGTGGCAGGCTGTTCCGCCATGGATTTCGGGGGGGCAAATTCCAGTGCATTCGGCCTCACTGAAATCCATGGCAGAATTCTCCGCCATCCCTACTTCCCCTTACCCTTTTGCATGGAGGGGGTTTTCTTTCTGTTCTGTGTCTGCTTTTAATTTGCTCTTGCTCTTTGCCCAGGCCAGCCCAGGCCAGACAAGACAACTGAGAAGTTGAGGTCACTGACTGTGAAAATGAATAGAAAAGTAGTACTAGGAGACAGTGGTTATTTGCACTTCAAAGAAACCTACAGCAGAGATTAGGGATAAGGACCTCCTCCTAATCACCACTCAAACACCTGACTTCTCTGATTATCCCTTATGCCCTTTGGTTTGAGTTTCTGAGAAGAGCACACTTTATCTGTGCCTAGCACAACAACTGCTGGGCCAAACTGTCTGACATTTGGCAGCTGGGGCTGACAAGTCCCCAAATGTCATGAATGTCTATGGAAACAGTGAAAGGTTATAGCTCTTTGGTTTTAGAGACTTTGCGAAATAATCAAATTTCACCTCCGCCTAGCACAAAAAAACTACTAGGTCAAATTGTCTGGAATGTGGCAAGTGGGATCCCCTCCAACCCTGAAAATCAACCCTGAAATCAACCCTGAGTGCTCATTGGAAGGACAGATACTGAAGCTGAAGCTCAAATATTTTGGCCACCAAATGCGAAGAGAAAAGTCACTGGAAAAGTCACTGATGCTGGGAAAGATTGAAGGCAAAAGGAGAAGGGGACGGCAGAGGATGAGATGGCTAGATAGCATCACCGATGCAATGAATATGAACTTGAGCACACTCCGGGAGAGAGCAGAGGACAGGAAGGCCTGGAGTGCTATGGTCCATGGGGTCACGAAGAGTCGGACATGACTTAACGGCTGAACAACAATCCCCTCCACGGAGGCTGACAGGTCTCCATATTTCATGTGTTTACCATGAAAACCGAAAAGGTTATGGCCATGCTGGATCAGACCAAGGGTCCCTCTAGTTTTAAAGTAGAATTTTATTGTTGTAAAATTGTATCGCTGTATACTGCCCAGAGTGGCCGGGTGACTGGCCAGATGGGCAATTAAGAAATCCAGTAAATAGATAGATGAGATAGATAGATAGATAGATAGATAGATAGATAGATAGATAGATAGATAGATAGATAGATAGATAGTTCAGCATTCTGTTCACACATTGGTCAACTAGCTGCACAGGGGAAACTGACAAGCAGGACATGAATGCAACAGCACCCTCCCACCCATGTTCCCCAGAAACTGGTGTACCCATACTGCCTCTGGCACTGGAGGTAGCATAGAACTATCAGGACTAGTAGCCATTGATAGCCTTCTCCCCCAGGTATTTAGCTAACCCCCTTTTAAAGCCATCCAAATTTTTAGCCATCACTGCATCTTGAGGTAGCGAATTCCATAGTTTATGCACTGTGAAGAAATACTTCCTTTTATCAGTCCTGAATCTCCCACCAAGCAGCTTCATGGGATGACCCCAGAGTGGCTTTGTATTTCAGGGCTAAGACCCTGCCTCTGCCTTGTATTCAGGTTTTTAGCTTGTATTTTAGTCTTACCAGTTTGCCTTACGTGAAATGGGTGTTTTATGACAGGGCATGCCCACCATGACAGCCATTTTATGAATGGTCATCCCCCCTCCTGGCAGCCATTTTGCTACAGTGCTGACTTTAGCAAAATTCTAAATGGGCCCTCTAGCCCAAAAATATTGGAGACACCTGGTCTAGGAAACTTCACAGAAGGTCTCCAATGGATTCTAAACAACAACAACAACAATAACAACAACAACAACAGCTTACAAACATTTTTCTATTCATAGTCACTGTGTTATTTCAGTATAAAATAATGGGATAGGAATCACATCCTTTAAGTATTATGCACAATAACTAACACATTAATAGCACTTCAGGCTGCAATCCTATGCTCATTTACCTGGGAGAAACCCCCAGTGAACTGAATGGGTAAGCTCTATTGAACACAATTGGATATACCTTAGAGAAGACATGCATAGAATTATCTGGTAAGAGTTATTAAATGGCATCAAAATAAATAAGTAGTTTCCCCACCTGGTTAAACCATCTGGGCCACACAATGGCCTTCTGATCAATGGTGAACTTGATCTCTGAGGAGGCCTCTCTCTCTATACTCCCAGCATTCACTCCAGCTGTGGACCTGTTGGGAAACACCACCCAGTTCACAATATCAAAGTCAGTTGCCAGTTCCCCATTCTCATCCACATAAGCTCCATCCACAGAAGTATTGTGTAGCTCAAAATTCCTCAGGAAAGGGTGAAGCTAGAATGACAGAAAAATATGCACACTGAAGAATGTTTTGCACATCTTGGCTCTGCCCATTTAGAATCTCCAGTAATTATTCTAGACTCATAAGCCCTGTTCAGGCATAAGACTTGAACATGACATGTTAACCTCTATGTAGAGCCCCTGAGGACATGGAGAGTTTAAATCACATTCAAGCAAATGTTGTAGAACTCCCCATTCAGACCTCAATGAAGCAAGGTCAGCAAACACTGAATGTAGGGAGTGAGACCAGCATGCATGGCTCCATGCCATGAATGTTGAAGTGACTCAACACAATTAACTTAGGAGACCCCATCACCACATCTGAGACTACCCCAGCTAACTCTGGTAGGCAGATTGTTCAGTTGTGGGGTAGGTGGTTTACTATTTGGTCCTGGCCACTTTTCCTCAAGAACAAACACTAAAATGGAAAGGATTGCTGGTTGGGGCACCTGATAGGCCACTGATCCCTGCCTCAACATGCATTCCAATCCCCACGCAGACATGAAGCCCACTGGGTGACTTGAGACAGCCACCCACTCTCAGCCTAACCTACCTGACAGGGTTGTTGTGAGGATAAAGATGTGAAAAAGAACCATGTGTGCCACCTTGAGCTCCTTGGAGGAAAGGTGGGCTATACATGCAAGAGAGAGAGAGAGAGAGAATAAAAATATGTGAAGGAGAAGGAATACCTGCCATGGCTGTATCCTTTGAAGCCCCAGCCTGTCTCCACTGATCCTCCCCATCCAGTTCAGCCGGGATGAGTATGCAGCATGTAAGGTCTGTGCCACAGCCTGGATGGAATTGTAAATACTGTAGGAGTCTTGAGACAAGATCCTGTCTATCACATCCTGGGGCAGGTTCTCCCAGCTCTCTTTTTCTCTGCATCTTTTCCAGAGTTTCACAGACAGCACATGCCTGGAATGTAAACAATGAAATGCAGTATCCCCAAACTGCTCAATAGCAAGGAAAAAGGGGTTAGAATCATCATATTGTATCCTTTTGTGTGTCTTGGTTAAGAAAGAGAAAGAAACATGGGTGTGCTGGAGATCAAATATTTCGTATAACATTCTCACGCTGAGGTCTTGTAGAGCCGTTGCAATCCAAACCTTCCCCACAGTTGATTTTTTTGTCCTTGCAGCTATTCGCATTAGTGCTCCTACTATTAACATGAGCTGAGCATCCAGTGGACAAACAACTACATTGACCTGAGTGTTCATTAAGCTTGAAATAATGTCCATCTTCCTACTTCCCCAATTCTGTAATGGGATGGTTTCTGAGGAGGCAATGCAAATTCCATTATTTATGACCACAGACATGAAGGTGCTCATGAACCTTTCTCCACTGTCGTTCTGTGGAGCCATGAGACTGATCCATGTCCATCTGAAATGCAGGAGCAATTTGACAATCCCCAGGAAAGGTGGTTCTTGTTTTGGGACCATTCGATAGGAAAAAGGGAACTGATCTTTAGCTTCAGGAACTTGACTAACAAAACTGTGACTGACCTAGGAAAAGAGAAAGAGATTTGTGTGATTTCTTGCTTTTAAGGAAAAAACTCTGATGTTAGTTAATGTAAAATTATTACTAACTGAACCATTGATGGCTACTGTGATACTATAAACTTCAATGATCAAAAAACCTACTGCTTTAAGCCCATAGTTAAGGCAATCTCATCTTGCCTCAAGCTCCACAAGGCCAGGAAATTGGAAGCTAAAGCTGATACCTAAACTGACTTGCCCCATGATCACTGATGGTGTTGTGCAATGTCAGAAATTTTGCTTTCTTACAACTTACCCTCATTGCACCCACAGATTTCTTGGTCTTTCAGGTCCAAATCAAGATGGGGAAGATGGAGTCCCTGGGATCAGAAAAGAGGTCTCATGTATTCCTGGTCCAGTATTGCATTATGAAGCATCTGAGCCTTACTGTTTTGGTAGAGGAATCCTGTGAGTTGACCCATGCTTGTTGCTTACATGAGTAGCTGTCAGAGTGAGTTAAACAGTCAGATGAAGCCCTCTTCTAGCACTAAGGCTAGATGCTTCATAAGGCAATATAGGACCAGGACAGAGTGAGGCATCTTTCCTGATAAAGTGTGGGTGCATGGAAGGTAAGTTGTAAGCAACTGCAGTGACATTGTACAACATCATCACTGATGAATGGGCATGTCAGTTAAGGCACTATAGTCTTAGCTTCCCATTTCCTGCCTTAAGAACATAAGAAGAGCCATGCTGCATTGGAACAAGGGTCCCTTTAGTCCAGCTTTCTGTTCACACACTGGCCAACTAGCTGTTGACCTGGAACCCACAAGCAGGGCATGAGTGCAACAGTACCCTCCCACTCAAGTTCCCCAGAAACTGGTGTACATAGGCTCACTGCCTCTGGTACTGGAGGTAGCACATAGCCATCAGGACTAGTAGCTATTGATAGCCTTTTCCTCCAGGAATTTGTTCCTACCAATTCCTTTGGTAGGAATTTGTCCAACCAAAGCCATCCACATTGGTGGCCATCACTACTTCCTGTGGTAGCAAATTCCATAGTTTAAGTATGCACTGTGTGAAGAAGTAGTTCCTTTTATCTGTCCTGAATCTCCCACTAATTATCTTCATAGGATGACCCCGGGTTCTACTATTTTGAGAGAGGGAGAAAAATGTCTCCCTATACACATTCTCCACACCATGCATAATTTTGTAGACCTCTATCACAGAGTCCTCCAGCAAAGTAGATTGTTACCTTGTCATGGTGCTGGAGCACCTCACTGAGCTAAACTGGGAAGGGACACCCAAGATGGGAAGGTCATGGCAGAGAAGTCAGACTAAATACGATCCCTGGGGAAGGTAACGGCAACCCACCCCAGTATTTTTGCTGTGAAAACTAAATGGATCAGTACAACCAGAGATGTGATAGTATACCATTGGAGGATGGGACTCCCAGGTCGGAAGATGGTCAAAATGCTACTGGGGAGGAACAGAAGATAAGTTCAACTAGCCCCAGATGTGATGCTAACTCAAAGCCGAAAGGATGGCTAATGGTCGACGGTGCTGGTGGTGAACGATGAACCTGAAGTTCTAAAGATCAATTCACCATAGGAATCTGGAATGTAAGATCTATGAGCCAGGGCAAATTGGATGTGGTTATTGGGGAGATGTCAAGATTAAGTATAGACATTTTGGGTGTCAGTGAACTGAAATGGACTGGAATGGGCCACTTCACATCAGATGACCACCAGATCTACTACTGTGGACAAGAGGAACACAGAAGAAATGGAGTAGCCCTCATAATTAATAATAAAGTGGCTAAAGCAGTGCTTGGATACAATTCAAAAAATGATAGAATGATCTCAATTCAAATTCAGGGTAAGCCATTTAATATCATAGTGATCCAAATATACGCCCCCACCACAGATGCTGAAGAAGCAGAAGTAGATCAGTTCTATGAGGATCTGCAGCACCTACTGGATAATACACCAAAAAGAGATGTTTGTTTCATTACAGGGGATTGGAATGCTAAGGTGGGTAGTCAAACGACACCTGGAATTACAGGCAAGCATGGTCTGGGAGAACAAAATGAAGCAGGACATAGGCTGATAGAATGTTGCCAAGACAAGTTACTGTGCATAACAAACACTCTCTTCCAACAACCTAAGAGGTGACTACATGGACTTCACCAGATGGTCGACATTGAAATCAGATTGACTACATACTTTGAGCAAAAGGTGGTGGACATCTATACAGTTGGTAAAAACAAGATCCGGAGCTGATTGTAGTTCAGATCACGAACTTCTTATTGAACAATTTAGAATCAGACTAAAGAGAATAGGGAAGACCCACAGATCCGTTAGATATGAGCTCACTAATATTCCTCATGAATATGCAGTGGAGGATGAAGAATAGATTTAAGGGACTAGATCTAGTAGATAGTGTCCTGGGAGAACTATGGACAGAAGTTCACAACATTGTTCAGGAGGCGGCAACAAAAAATGTCCCAAAGAAAAAGAAAACCACGAAGGCATGATGGCTGTCTGCTGAGACACTGGAAGCAGCCCAAGAAAGAAGGAAAGCAAAAGGCAACGGTGATAGGGGGAGATATGCCCAATTAAATGCAAAATTCCAGAGGTTAGCCAGAAGAGATCAGGAATTATGTTTACACAAGCAATGCGCATAAGTGGAAGAAGAGAACAGAATAGGAAGGACAAGAGACCTCTTCCAGAAAATTAGAAACATCAGAGGTAAATTCCAGGCAAAAATGGGTCTGATCAAAAACAAAGAGGGCAAGGACCTAACAGAAGCAGAAGAGATCAATAAAAGGTGGCAAGAATATATGGAAGATCAGTATAGGAAGGATAATAATATCAGGGATAGGTTTGAGTGAGTTAGAGTCAGACATCCTGAAGAATGAGGTTGAATGGGCCTTAAGAAGTATTGCTAATAACAAAGAAGCAGGAGACGATGGTATCGCAGCTGAACTGTTTAAAACCTTGCAAGATGATGCTGTCAAGGTGATGCATGTCATATGCCAGCAAATTTCAAAAACACAAGAATGGCCATCAGATTGGAAAAAATCAACTTATATCCCCATACCAAAAAAGGGAAACACTAAAGAATGTTCGAACTATCCAACAGTGGCACTTATTTCACATGCCAGCAAGGTAATGTTCAAGATCTTGCAAAGTAGACTCCAGCAATTCATGGAACAAGAATTGTCAGATGTACATGCTGGGTTTAGAAAAGGCAGAGGAACTAGAGACCAAATTGCCAATATCCGCTGGATAATGGAGAAAGCCAGGGAGCTTCAGAAAAACATCTATTTCTGTTGTATTGTCTATTCTAAAGCCTTTGACTGTGTGGATCACAACAAATTGTGGCAAGTTCTTGGTGGTATGGGGATACCAAGTCATCTTGTCTGCCTCCTGAGGAATCTGTATAACCATCAAGTAGCAACGGTAAGAACAGACCATGTAACAACAGACTGGTTTAAGATTGGGAAAGGAGTACGGCAGGGTTGCATACTCTCACCCTACCTATTCAACCTGTATGCAGAACACATCATGCAACGTGCTGGGCTTGATGAATCCAAGGCTGGAGTTAAAATCACTGGAAGAAACATTAACAATCTCAGATATGCAGATGATACCACTTTGATGGCTGAAAGCACTTCTGAAAAGAAGGAAGTGCAAAAGCTGGGTTGCAGTTAAACCTCAAAAAAACCAAGATTATGGCAACCAGCTTGATTGATAACTGGCAAATAGAGGGAGAAAACGTGGAGGCAGTGACAGACTTTGTCTTTCGAGGCACAAAGATTACTGTGGACACTGACTGCAGCCAGGAAATCAGAAGACCTTTACTTCTTGGGAGGAGAGCAATGACAAATCTTGATAAAATAGTGAAGAGCAGAGACATCACACTGACAACAAAGGTCCACATAGGTAAAGCAATGGTCTTCCCCTATGGCTGCGAGAGCTGGACCATAAGGAAGGCTGAGTGAAGGAAGATAGATGCTTTTGAAATGTGGTGCTGGAGGAAAATTCTGAGAGTGCTTTGGACTTCAAGAAGATCAAACTAGTCCATACTCCAGGAAATAAAGCCAGACTGCTCACTTGAGGAAAGGATATTAAAGGCAAAACTGAAGTATTTTGGCCACATAATGAGAGGACAGGATACCTTGGAGAAGATGCTGATGCTAGGGAAAGTGGAAGGCAAAAGGAAGAGGGTCTGACCAAGGGCAAGATGGATGCATGATATTCTGGAAGTGACGAACTCGACTATGGGGGAGCTGGGGGTGGCGACGGCTGACAGGAAGCACTAGCGTGGGCTGGTCCATGTAGTCAGGGAGACTTGGAAGTGACTCAATGAATAAACAACAACAATCACAGAGTCATAGAATCACAGAATAGCAGGGTTGGAAGGGGCCTACAAAACCATCAAGTACAACCCCCTGCTCAGTGCAGGAAGCCTACAGCACCTTGGATTCCCAGGCGGTCTCCCATCCAAGTACTAACCATACCTGACCCTGCTTCACTTCTGAGATCTGACACTGACTTGCAGTGGCTTTTCTTCCCTTACCCTCCTTTTTTCCAAGCTAAACAATCCCAGCTGTTGTAACCTTCTCTCACAGGGGAGATGCTCCAGACCCTTGATAATTTTAGTTGCCCTTTTCTACACTTTTTCCAGCTCTGCAATATCTTTTATTAGGTGTGGTGACCAGAACTGTACACAGTATTCCAAGTGTGCTCACACCATAGATTTGTATAGGGGCAATATGATGTTGGCATTTTCATCCTCAATTCCTTTTCTAATTATGCCTAACATGGAGTTTGCCTTTTTTACAGCAGACGCACACTGGGATGACATCTTCATTGAGCTGTCTACCAAGATCTCTTTCCTGGTTGGACACCGCTAGCTCAGATCCTATCAGGCTATACTTGGTTGGGATTTTTTGCCCCAATGTAGATCACTTTACACTTGCTTACAGTGAACCACATTTGCCATTTAGATGATTATTTTCCCAGTATGGAGAGATGCTTTTGGGGCTCTTCACAATCCTTTTTTGTTTTAACCACCTGTAATGGCCTCAGACCTGTAACCAAGTCACCTGTAGTTTTAGAGGGGCCTAGAGATCCATAATGTGTTGCTTTGGTTCATTATTAAGCGCAATTTCCTTGCTAGTGAGCCTCTGAGCTTGTGAGATGAGTCAAAGGTCGATATGGCCACCTCAGCACATTCCATGCTAACAAGCTACCACTTATCTTATCAGGGCCTAGGATGTGCCTGAGAAGTGAAGCTCTGTGTAGGCTATGTTTACAGGTGGCTGTGCTGGGAAAGTCCTGGTTGTTTTCCCTCTGAACAAGTACTGTTAGTCTATGCTGGGAAAGTTGCAGATGAATCCTAATTAACGCTGGCTTCTGTCATGCTGCCTCACTGCTAACATGCATGGTATAAAACTCATTTTACTCCTTGGCTCTGGGTTCAGAGAAGCTGTCTGATCCAACCATTGGGTACTCCTGTGTGCTGTAAGTACTCAATAAGGTCTCCTTGTATGCAAACCTGGATATGGCTTCTCACTATCTCGGCACCTCCAAACCTTAGCAACCCAAGGCCAGGGCATACAATTGGTGCAGCGAGCAGGGTGCCAAGATAACTGATATGTTTAGATTCAAAGGGAAGGAGGATGCGGTAGTTGGTGTACAAAACTGACCCCTGGGCTGTCTGCAGTTGGAGCTGTGGGGTCCGGTCACAAAGCAATTGGCAGTTCTGAGTGGACTGGGAGCATGCCCAGAGGTCAAGAAGGACTGCACACCAGTGGCTCTGGAAACTGTGTTAGAATTTCTGCATCTGGGAAAGTGGTCAGCTAAGGAGGCACAGAGTGCTAGAACTCTGGTGTGGTTTTTGCCGACAGCATTGCAAACTGTCGGGTAGAAGGAGTCAGAATGGAGAGAGAAAGCAGAAAAGCTCAAGGACGAGCTCGGGAAAGAGCAAGATCTGAAGCTGTTAACTAGAGAAACGTTGCAAGACAGCCTGGCCTCCAACAAGACGTGGGAGCATAAGGCTGGAGAAGTAGCCATTAGGCTGATGCACTGAGCTCAGAAGAATTGCCTAAAGCATTCTGAAGTGAGCAACATCATCACCTTGCCTGATTGGGATGAAATCCCTAAGAAGTGGAAACTGAAGATGAAGACCCAGAAGATGAGACATGGAGTAAAGATGAAGAATCAGTACCCAGAGCACAGACTTGTGTAGAGCACTCTACCCCTTGTAGAGTGAAAAGCATGCCAGGGGATGGTCCCAGAGCGAAATGAAGTGGAGAAAACACGTTGAGGATCTCAGTCACAGTAATAGTGTTTAGCTTTGGATCTCAACTTCCATGCCGAGGCCGCTGTAACTGGGGCGGCTCAGGACTCCATGGCCGCCATGACAACCATGGGGCTGTCCCAACATGTCATTGGTGCAACGCATATAAAAGGACACACGCTTGATCTGGTTTTCTCAACTGGGAAGGAGGACGGTGATCTGAAAGTGGAGGAATTAACACCTGTCCCTTTGTCATGGTCAGATCACTTCCTGCTGAGGTTTAGACTTCTGGCGGCCTTTGCCCTCTGCAAGGGTGGGGGACCTATTAAAATGGTCCGCCCCCAGAGATTAATGGATTCCGATGGATTCCAGAGGGCTCTGGGGGATTTTCCTGCTGGTATGGCTGGTGCTCCTGTTGAAGCCCAGGTCACTCTGTGGAATGCAGAGATGACTCGGGCGGTTGACACAATCGCGCCCAAGCGCCCTCTCCCTCTGAGCAGAGCCCGGCCAGCTCCTTGGTATACACCTGAGCTGAGGGCAATGAAGCAAGAGGGGAGACGGCTAGAACGCAGGTGGAGGAAAACTCATGCTGAGTCTGACCGAACACAGGTAAGAGCCCACTATCGAGCCTACTCTGTGGCAGTGAGGGTGGCAAAGAGACAGTTCTTTTCCACCAGCATTGCATCTTCTCAGTGTCATCCAGCGGAGCTTTTCCAAGTGGTTCATAGCCTGTTACATTCTGGGCCAGGGAGCAAGACGGTGGAACCCTTTGTAGCACGCTGTGACAAGTTTGCACAGCACTTTGAGGATAAAGTCGCTCAGATTCGTCATGAATTGGACACCACCATTAATGCAGTTCCATTGGTAGAGGCGTTCAGAGCACCGTCTGGTCCAGTTTTATTGGATGAGTTTCAGTTACTGAGGCCTGAGGATGTGGACAAGGTGCTTGGCCAAGTCCAATCGACCACTTGTGTGCTTGACCCTTGCCCTTCATGGCTTATTAAATCAAACAAGGAGGGGTTGTCCGGCTGGGTCCAGGAGGTTGTAAATTCCTCCTTGAGAGAGGGAGTGGTGCCTGCTGCTTTAAAAGAGGCGGTAATTAGACCACTCCTGAAAAAGCCTAACCTGGACCCAGAGGATGTTAACAATTATAGGCCAGTGGCCAACATCCCCTTCCTGGGCAAGGTGCTTGAGTGGGTGGTTGTAGGACAGCTCCAGGCACTGTTGAATGAAACGGATTATCTAGATCCATTTCAATCGGGCTTCAGGCCTGGTTTTGGAACGGAAACTGCCTTGGTCGCCCTGTGGTATGACCTCTGCCGGGAGAGGGACAATGGGAGTGCGACCCTGTTGATTCTCCTGGACCTCTCAGCGGCTTTCGATACCATCGACCATGGTATCCTTCTGGATAGGTTGTCTGGGTTAGGAGTTGGAGGCACTGCACTACAGTGGTTCCGCTCCTACTTGGATGGCCGATTCCAGAAGGTGGTGCTGGGGGATTATTGCTCTGTGCCATGGCAATTGTGCCATGGGGTTCCACAGGGCTCTATTTTATCCCCCATGCTGTTTAACATCTACATGAAACCGCTGGGGGAGGTTATCCGGAGGTGTGGGCTGAGGTGCCATCAATATGCAGATGACACCCAGCTCTACCTCTCTTTCTCATCAAACCCAGGTGAGGCAGTGGCTGTTCTGAATCAGTGCCTGGGCACGGTAATGGACTGGATGAGGGCTAATAAACTGAAACTCAATCCAGACAAGATGGAGGTACTGTTAGTGGGTGGTTCGTCTGCCCGGCTAGGTGATATTCAACCTGTTCTGGAGGGGGTTGCACTCCCCCTAAAGGATCAGGTTCGTAGTTTGGGGGTGCTCTTGGATCCAGAACGTCACTTGAGGCACAGGTGAACTCCATGGCACGGAGCACTTTTTATCAGCTTAGGCAGGTATACCAACTACGCCCTTATCTGGACAGAGAAAGCCTAGCTACAGTGATCCATGCTCTGATAACTTCTCATCTGGATTACTGCAATGCGTTATATGTGGGGCTGCCTTTGAAAACGGTCCGGAAACTTCAGCTGGTCCAAAATAGTGCAGCAAGATTGTTAACAGGGACTGGCCTGCGAGCTCATATTACGCCAGTACTTTTCCAGCTGCACTGGCTGCCAGTCCATTTCCGGGCCTGATTCAAAGTGCTGGTGTTAACATTCAAAGCCCTTAACGGCTTGGGGCCAGGTTACCTGAAGGATCGCCTCCTCCCATATGTGCCTGCCCGGACCTTAAGATCATCATCAGCGGCCCTTCTCCGTGAGCCCCTGCCAAAGGAAGTGAGGTGGGTGGCTACTAGGAGGAGGGCTTTTTCTGTTGTGGCACCCCGCCTCTGGAATGATCTCCCTAGTGAGGTTTGCCTGGCGCCTACATTGTATTCCTTTCAGCTCCAGGTGAAGACCTTTTTATTTTCCCAGGCATTTTAGCATTTTAGCTTTCTAAATTTTTATCTTTGCTGTTTTAAATCTGTATTTTAAACTCCTGCACTGCTGCTAGGTTTTATTGTGGTTGTATTGTTATATTGTGGTTTTAATGTTCTATATATTTTAAATTGTTTTATTGTGTGTTGTTTGGTTTTAATTTTTGTGAACCGCCCAGAAAGCTTCTGCTATTGGGTGGTATAGAAATGAAATAAATAAATAATAACTTAATAAAATAAATTTGGACTGTTCTAGAATAACATAGAGCCTATAGCTACTGACCATCAGCTATATGATTTCTGAAGAGTGTAACCATTAAGCTTTTGCCATGGGATTCCCTGCAATAAAGGAATCTCACTGATTTGAGTGTCCAGTGTCAAACTGCCTGAGTGTGTGCGCTGAAGAGATCAAGAAGCTGGACAGCTTGTTCCTAGCCAAGCCAAAATTGCTACTTCCACGCTCCTGCAAGCTGCAACAAACCTTGTAAGCTGGGAGACCCAACCTGATTAAGAAAAATAAGATATCATAGTACCTGCCCCTAAAATAGCAAGACCTGCATAGCAGCTAGCTGATGCTGTAAATTATGTTACAACTGCAAACTAAGACTGTTTTCCTGTTTGAGACCCCAGCGGAAAAAGATTGACCTGAGTCATGTGTCGCCCCTGACAAAGCAAAGATTTGGTTGCCCTTTACTTCATCGTGTCTTGTTTTGAACCCAGGATTTACAATAAAACTGTGAAGCTCTACTTTCAAGCCCTGCAAATCACCCACCTGCCGCCTCCCAAAGAAGATTGATGGCTGCGTACAGAATGCAAGTACAAAACGACCCCCATCTCCCTGTGGTGTCCTGAGTTTCGACACTCTGCTTAAAGTTTGTGTGCCAAGTGAGGGAGAAGAAGGGGTGGTGGTCATGCTGTGAATCCTGCGCTAGCCTGTCTAGTGATTGATAGCCCCAAGAAGTTTTCCCCTCACTCAAGCCTCAGTGTCCTTAGTCCTTGTCTGAGAGGCATTTAAAAGTACAATTATTGCTCCCTTGCTGTTAAGAGCCCTGCAGTTCCCTCCTCGCCTGGCCGAAATTCAGGCCGGGGAGAAGCGCCCCATCTCCCCGGCCGCGAACTTCAAAAGAAAAAAAAAAAACGCCCCTGTGATAGGCTACGTAACGATTAACGTAGCCTATCACGGCTAGATCTGCAAAGTCTGCAAATAGCGTTGCCCTTATTTTTGCCGTGGTCTACGTAAACCTTTACGTAGACTACAGGGACCAAATAAGGAACGCAAATGGCGGCTCCCTATGGGGGCCGCCATTTGCATATGCGCTTTTGTTTTTTTTTTTCAAAGTCACCCGTGATATGCTACGTAACGATTTACCTAGCCTATCGCGACTGACTTTGGAAATCTAGCCGTGATAGGCTACATTAATCGTTACGTAGCCGATCACGGGGTTGTTGTTGTTTTTTTACACTTTGTAATGGCAGTGGCGGCAGCCGGTCGGAAGACTGGCTGCCGCCCCCGCCCCCGACGAAAGGCCGATGAACCGCCACAGGGACCCGCCGCCGGGAGGGACATTCGCCAAAGGTAAGTCCCATCCCGGGGGGCGGGGGGGCGGATAATTTCACAGCCGATTTCGGGGGGCCGAATGCGTTGGCGCTCGGCCCCCCGAAGATTCGGGGAGAAATTCTCCGCCATCCCTAGGAGGGAGTAATTTTTTTTTTGAGTGAAGAGGTGTTATGGGAGCGAAAATTATGTAAAGGCCCAGCTTCAGTAATGCAGTAAGCCTTGTAAGGTATAGCCAGGATTTGATTAGAAGTAGCCTAGAAGGGCTTGGGCCTATTCAGTTTTTAGAATGTCACAGTCTGTGTGAGTTTATCTCTGCCTGTGTTCTCAGAGCAGAGCCAGGGGGAGTCACCCAGCTCCCTGTCCACTGCTGATCTAGCCTTGGTGGGCAGGGAGGCTGGAAGATGTCTGTGAGAACCTGACAGAGGTGGAGCGGGATTTGTAGAAAAGTTGCCCAGGTTGGAGCATCACTGCTAGAGAGCTGAGCAATGCTGGTCTGTTTAGACAGAAGCCTTGCTGAAAAGACTAAAGGCCTTTGTCTGTTGGGGGATCTGGAAGGGGTGTAGAGTCACACCTTCCCTTTTCAGCTGATGCAGAGGTAGGGAGCTTTTGCTAAGAATATCTCATCTTCATTGACCTCTGTTTGGATCCATCATCATCCAATCCATCCAAATTGGCGGCCATCAGTACATCCTGTGGTAGAGAATTCCATAGTTTAACTATGCGCTGTGTGAAGAAGTCCTTCCTTTTATCTGTCCTGAATCTCCCATCAATCAGCTTCATAGGATGACCCCGGGTTCTAGTATTTTGAGAGAGGAGAAAAATGTCTCCCTATCCACATTCTCTACACCATACATAATTTTGTAGACCTTTATCATGTCTCCCTTTACCCTCCTTTTTTCCACGCTAAACAATCCCAGCTGTTGTAACCTTCTCTCATAGGGGAGATGCTCCAGCCCCTTGATCATTTAAGTTGCCCTTTTCTGCCCTTTTTCTATCTCTATGATAACTTTTTTTAGGTGTGGTGACCAGAACTGTACACAGTATTCCAAGTGTGGTCACACCATAGATTTGTATAGGGGCAGTATGATGTTGGCAATTTTATTCTCAATCCCTTTTCTACTTACACCTAAGATGGAGTTTGCCTTTTTTACAGTAGCCCCACACTGGGTTGACATCTTCATTGAGCTGTCCACCAGAACCCCGAGATCTCTTTGCTGGTCAGTGGTCAGTCACTGCTAGCTCAGATCCCATCAGGCTATATTTGAAGTTGGGATTTTTTGCCCCAACTTGCTTGCTTACACTGAACTGCATTTGCCATTTAGATGCCCATTCTCCCAGTTTGGAGAGATCCTTTTGGAGGTTGTCACAATCCCTTTTTGTTTTAACCACCCTAAATAATTTGGTGTCATCTGCAAACTTGGCCACTTCGCTGCTCACTCCTACTTCCAGATCATTTATGAACTGGTTGAAAAGCATTGGTCCTCATACAGATCCCTGTGGGGCCCCACTATTAACTTCCCTCCATTGGGAGAATTTACCCTTTTTTCCTACTCTCTGCTTTCTGTTCTTTAACCAGTTACTGATCCATAAGAGGACCTGTCCTCTTATTCCATGACTGCTAAGTTTGCTCAGGAGTACTCCTTTAACTCCATTGGCTTTGAGGTGCTTGAGCCAACCTGAGATAGCCTTAACTCTGGTCTTAAACCGGCATGGGTTTATTTATCATTGAATTTCCCTGATTTTTTAAAAGGAAATTTATTATTACAGTGTTGGCAATCCTAACTTCTCTCCAATGTATTTGGATCTGCTCTCTTGAAAGTTTACCTAAATGATAAATAGGTTTATAAGCACTTAACCAAGGGTAATCATGATTTCATTTCAAGAATCAGGATTCTAAAATGTTGGGGAGAACTTCCTTGGATAGAAGAGGCTGTCCTCTGTAGGCAGTTATCCTCCACATGTAGAAAGTGATAAGAATGGCAAGGGAAGGGGTGGAGCAAGCAAGCTCATCCCTGCTTCCCTTCCTCATGTGTAGAGGTCACATTCAATGAGAATGAGTGAATAGGGCTAGATTCTCACAGCCATCTCATCTCAATGGGTTCACACAGGGTGTACCATCAGTGTAAGATGTGAATATATCCTTGGTGTGAGACATGATCCTTGCATGTCCTTTTCCCATCACACAAAAGTAAGAGATAGGATCAGGGCCATTGTGCTGCATTTCTGCTTTCAGAAAGGTGGTGCAAAGCCCTGATCCTTTTGCTCCAGCCACTGGTACATTCCATCCCCAACCCTCCCAGGGTCAAACTTCATGTTGCTTTTAGGGTTGTTTTTTTTTTAACTCAGAAGTAAGCTCATGGGGTCTCATATGGGTAAAGAACATAGAGGAATGGGTAGTGGGCTTAACTGTTTGCCCTATGCCTGCAGTTTATGTTACAACTGGATGCCTTTAGTTTTTAGCCATTTATATTTGGAGACATGGGGGCAGGGGCTGATCCAGATTGGGACCACAGTGGATGTGACAAAGGATTAAAGTCTCCCTATCCATCCCAAGCTCGGTCCCAGTTTATATAATAACATGTAGTCTCACCTTGAGACTTCACGTTCCATAACTAAAGGATTAGACATTGCACATAGAAGTCCTCTATAATAGAATTCCTCTGGAAACCTTGGAATACTGGCAGCATTCTACCTTCACAGTTAAATTGACCATGCCTAACATCACTTTGTCAATAGTTGCAGCCATAGGATTTCATGGGGCAGTAAAACTTTAATATATTTTGAGCTGATTCTCAGATCTTCACCAAACCATTGAAAGGCTCATCTCCTTGACAAATCTCTGAGTTTTTCAGGTGCCACAAGGCAAAAGGAAAGTGGATCCAAGGTAATTTAATTGCAATTTAATTATTATATTCCAGAAAGACAGGGGGGATGCAATTTGTACCTCTGGTCATGGTGTGTGCACTCATTCCAAGTTTGTTTTTACCTACATATTTAAAATATTTATATCCCACCCTAGAGTTTTACAGCTTCCAAGGTGGTTTACAGTAAGACACAACATCAGATCCAGTCTAAGTTAGTCAACCTTAAGGGCCACTGTAATCAATATGAAATGTTAGTTGTGACTTAAGTCCCATTGATCCCTATGGTATGGTATGTGATTGACTTTGGATGCTTCCAGACAAGGATTTATCCAGGATGTACAGACAACAATGTTTTCACTTTGTAACTCCCCCATGTTTCCCTATTGCTTCTTCTGTATTTTTTTTCTTAATGGGGGGGGACATTATGGGGAAAAAGAGACAGAATAGCTGCACAATGGCTTGGGAGTGTTAGTACTCGGAGCCCTCTGTCTGGAAGCACCCTTAGTCTGGATACAACCCAATATCAAAACCTGAAAACTTACTAAGGCTTTGAACTGTTTCAAAAATTACAGAATTCCCGTGTGCCGAAGTGACGGTGGGACAAAAGAAATGGGAGTGTGTAGTAGGGGAAGTAAAACCTCTCTCAAATCATATTCAGCTCTTTTGATGAGTGCTGCCTGTCTCCAGCCTTACTTGTTGATGCCCAGCCCATTCCACCTCCTGGACTTCTCTGGAGAGACTGAAAAGTGGAAGTAGATGCAGCCTGCATCCCCCACCACCATTCATACCTGTGGAATTTTGTAGATTTCCAGCATAGTTGAAGTCTGTTTAGAGAGTTCGGAGTCAGCCCCTTGGAGAACCGCCAACAGGTTTTTCTGTCTTCCACAGCTATAGTTTGGAACGTGCTGCTGCCCGACAGACATCATGTCTACCATGGCCTCGTAAGTCATTCTTGCATTGTAATAGTTCTCGTAGATGTTGTAGCCCAGGGTGACATTGGGCAAGAGCTCTGGATTCCGGTTGATCTCATGAATGGCAAAAAAGAAGGGCAGGATGTACCAGTAGCTCATACCTTCTATACTGGAACAGAAATAGATGCCATCAGATTTGCATCCCTCTATTCAGTGAAAAGATATCAAATTTCCATATCATATAATAAAATATAAATCTCTGGGCATTACTCTTAGAACTATACTCCCATTGAATTGATGGGAGTTTTTTCCCCAATTCAAATAGCAGGGTAAGGGGAGTGAATTTGTACAGACCATAGCAGGGAGGGAAAGCATGAAACCCCCAGCACAGCAGTCCTAAACCAAACTGCACCCCTTGGCATATATTTGTATTTATTTTAATGTGGATGTTAGGTACAATATAATGCACATACATGTCATGTTTAGTTTGGCCCTTGTCCCACCTACGATCTAGAGTATAAAGGACCAAAGATGATCCCAACACTATTTGTTGTGTAGAAGAGAGTTCTCCTTGCAGCAAGACGCATAGTCCTTTGACTCTTTCACAGCAAACCCAAGCCAAATGTGCACTCTGGTGCTGGAGAAGGCTGTGCAGAAGCTTCAAAGAACCAGGGCTGTGATCCTAAACACACTGGATCAAACACAGACTTGGACGCAATCAGTAGTTGTACATTTTTGAGCTTGCAATGTGATTCATGGACCAAACAAAATGTGCTCGACAGGATGCATACATCTGAAAAATGCACACACGCACACTTTCATCAATGGGTGAAGAAAGCATACATTTCAGAGCATTGATGCATCCATTTAGAAAAAATATGCATGGAAATGCACATGGATTTTCATGTGAAAAGAAAAAAAACAAAAACTTTGCAAACTGATATGGACTCTAGTTGGAAAGAGCTTTGAGATGGAATTCGGAGAACGTTGGTGAGCTTATGTTTTACTGACTTGCACTTCCCTACTAGGAATGTCAGAGAATTCTGCCACCGATCTCAGTGAAGCTGAATGCCAGTGCATTCGGCCCCCCAAAATCTGTGGCAGAACAAAGCCCCCCGCCCCACCACTCCATGAAAGGTGCGCGAAACAGAGCACTTACCTGGTGCCGTTCGTGCTGCATTACCTGGTGCCGTTCGTGCAGAGCACTTACATTCGCTTCCCCATTTAGGCCATGATAGGCTAGGTAAATACTTACGTCACCTATCACAGCTAAAGCAGGGATGCCATTTGCGTGATAGTATTTACATAGTAAGTATTTACGTAGCCTATCATGGCAAAAAAAGGGAACGCAAATGGCGGCCGCCGTAGCCGCCACCATTTGCGTTCCTCTTTTTTTGCCGTGATAGGCTACATAAATATTGACATAGCCTATCACGGTAAAAAAAATAGGGGCGCAAATGGTGTAGTGGCCGCCATTTGTGCCCCTGTCTTTTACCAAGATAGGCTACATAAATATCATTTGTGCCCCTGTCTTTTACCATGATAGGCTACATAAATATTTATGTAGCCTATCATGGCCAAAAACATGAACGCAAATGGCGGCTACCGTAGCTGCCACCATTTGCGTCCACAGGCTCCAGACACCTGCGAATGCACCCAGCCGGCAGCTCTGCGGAGTTGCCGTGGAGCGGAGCCGGTTGGGTTCAGATTTCGGGGGGAGGTGCTCCCCCCCCTCTGTGAATCACCCCTGCGAAAAGGTAAGTGACTTTTGTACATCCCTAATCCCTACCCCAGACACATTGCAACTGGAAAATAATTCCTGGATCACACTCTGCCCTCCAGCATTTATTTATTAGATTGCATGGGAACTCAAAGTGGTGTACAAGGTCCTTCTCCCACTGTTTTATCCACACAAACAAAAACTATGTGAGGTTGGTTAAACTTAGAGAGTGTAGCTGGGCCAAGGACGCCCAATGATCTTCATGGCTTTGTAGGAATTCGATCCGGCTCTGCCTGGTCTTGGTCCAACACTCCAACCCAGGGCTCTCCAGTGCTGTGCATGCACATGCCACTGCACCTGCAAAGCCCAGCTGAGGCACTTGCCAAGGCATTTCGCCACCATGGGAGCAACTGAAGCAATTCCTCCATTCACTTGCATGGGGGAGCAGGGAGCCCCCTGCCAAAAAATGGCATGAGTGAGGTCGACAGTGAGTCAACCCCCCACCAAGTATCCTTGGGCATCAGGGTCCTGGCAGGGGTGATTCCCCCCCCAGCCAATTTATGGTAGGAGGGGCTTTCCCCCGCCTTATTAAAACCAATGGAGAGGCTTTCCACCCACCCTATTAAAATCCATTAGCTTTAACAGGGAACAACCCCCCACCATAAAAACAGCTGTGGTGGAGGGTGAAGTCCACCCCCCCCAAGAACCCTTGGGACAACAGGGTCCTTGGCAGGGGGTGATTTTCACCCCCTTCCAGCTGATTTTCAGAACTCCCTGTTAAAGCCAATGACAAATCACTTAATTGGCTTTAATAAGGTGTGTGTGGGGGAGAGAGAGAGAGAACAAAAGAGGAGCCGGAGGGAGGAAGGGGCCAGAGAGAGAAAAGGAAGGAAAGAAAGAAAGAAAGAAAGAAAAGCCAAAGAGGGAGGAGCCAGAGGGAAGGAAGGGAAGAATGAGGAGTCAGAGGAAAGAGAGAGAGAGAGAGAGAGAGAAGAGCCAGAGAGAAGAGCCAGAGAGGGAGGTGCCAAGGTGAAGGAAGGAAGGAAGGGAAGGAGGAGGAGCCAGAGTGAGAAAAGGAAGGAAGGAAAGAATCAAAGAAAGAAAGAAAGAAAGAAAGAAAGAAAGAAAGAAAGAGGAGCCAGAGAATGAGAAAAAGAGAGAGAGCAGGCAGGCAGGCAGGCAGGCAGACAGACAGACAGACAGACAGACAGACAGAATAGCACACACACAGGGTGCAATTCATGGACACACGCATGAATACAGATAAGGGAGGGCACTCCCAACAACTTTGTGATTGACTCTCCACCCCACCTCACCTCCACAGAAGCTAATTTGTGATGCTGCCAAGAGCACTTTTTCAAAATGACAAATGTGCCCATGGAGACCCCTGCTCTAACCACTCTCTGCTACTACACACCAGCTCTCCAAAGACAGATGAATGCATCACAGGTATGGCAGAGTCAAGGAAGCATTTGAACCAGAAACGCCTCAACTCCCCAACCTGCTCACATAGACACTTCACCACATAAGACTATTAATGCACACATACTACTACTACTACTAATACATATATAACACACACATATAACACTATTATCAGAACAGTCAGTGCCTGCTGTGCCTGCTGTAGATGCCATCTTCATTTATTCCGCATTAATCTGCCTGCACTTGCTTCTGAAGCAGATGTGTTAGTAGAGGGATCACAATACTTGCCCTCATTTAAATATTAAGAGAATATTACAGGGAAAATCCACCAAATATGGGGTTAGTGGGTTATGGATCACTTTTTCTTTTTCTGGCATTTCCACCACACTGAACTGCACATACTATTACTTCCTCTAACAGCAAACTCAGGTAGTGAGTGCCAACAGAAATGGAGCCAAAATGGAGCCACTGGGGACAAAATGGGGATATCAGCATGCTTGGAAAAACCCCAAGGTTGGTAAAGGTACAACAGAATCTCTAACAACAACAACAATAACAACAACATCAACCTAAGAGGGAGACCCCTCCCCAAAAACATCCCAATGAGGACTCCATATATTTGCTACCCACATAATCTTGTGTGCCAGCTTGAAAAGGGAAATGGAAGGGGAATGGAAGGGGAATGGAATGGAATGGAATGGAATGGAGTATCCTTGAGAAGGGCATATCTGGCTAGCATCTTGAACAGGAGCACTCATGTAAAGATGTGACAATGTATTGCAGTATTTTGTGAGAGGTCCCACTTGTTGATCTTATTCATAATAATTGGCATGAGCCTAGCATCACAATGTCATTGTAAAACTATGTCATTGGTGCTCATGTTAAGAGAGAAGACAAAGCGTCTTATATTGCCATAAAGACTAATACTTTTATTATTGCACAGCCCTTCGTGGACTTTGTAAATTCAGTCCAGTTTAACCTCAGAACCTCACCAGATGGGTCCGAAGCACCCCAGCGGGTAACCAGGCTAATCCCAACCGGTAAACATCACCACAAAACATCACTACAGACAAGATTGTAACTTGAAACCATATTTATGGCTTTATTGCTGACAATTCAAGAGAAATACAAAATAAAGAAAATAGCATGGTGGTTATATGAGCATTAGAAATTCTCTCTCCAATTACAGGAAAAGAGAACGCAACAAAAACAGAAGATAAATCAAAAGAATTGCAATTGCCAAAGCTGGTACTATGAACTTGGCCAATCAGATAACGGCTTGAGCTTCTCACATTGTTATGACTCCTCTTTCCAACTCACTCCTGTTGACTACTTGACTTGACCCCACTTTATTAGACGCTTATGCCAACATCTTTGCTGTTTTGCTACCTGCATCATACTAAGATGGTCACTCCTCTGGAACTTGTTCAGAGAAGGCTTTGCCTCTGTCCCCAAACCCTCCCTCACTTGCATAGGAAGATAAACAGCTATGTTCTGCGGTGTACAACAAACAATTTTGCAGAAAGATAACATATTTCAATATTCAGTTCAGCTAGACCACCTATGATTGTTATAGGTGGGTACACAAAAGAATTAGTTCAAAAGGAACACAACAAAATAGCCTCATATGTCATTATGGTTCTTTCTTTATGCTAAACACAATATTGGAGATTAGCAAAAGTTCACAATGTAAATCATGACATCGGAGAAGATATGGGAGCTAACCCTTCTGGCAGAACTAACAAACTATATTATTGTGAAAGAAGAAAAGACTAGGTATATACGAAAGTGACGGATTACCTTTCACGGATTATGTTGATGGGGGGGGGGAGGCATTCCATCCTTCCCCCGGAATCCTCGACGGGGGGGGAGAGGCGATCTGTTCCTCCGCCCCGGAATCCTCGATGGCCGGCTGTGCTCCGTGGCAGCTCTGCGGAGCAGCTGGCCAGGCCCAGCCCAGAGCCGTCCGCAGCCGGATTTCCGGCCATGGAGGGCTCTGGGGGGGAAAAAAACAACAACCTGCGTATGCAAATAGTGGTGGCTACAGCCATTTGTGTTCCTTATTTTTGGCTGTCTGAATCTACGTAAATATTTACATAGACTATGACAGCGAAAATAAAGGTGAACGCAAATAGCATAGTGGGTGCTATTTGTGTCCCTTTTTGATTCGCCATTTTAGCCTACGTAAAGATTTACATAGACTAAGACGGCCAAAAATAAGGAGCGCAAATGGCGGCGGCCGTAGCTGCCGCCATTTGCGCACGTGGTTTTTTGTTTTTAAACCCATCCAGCCATGATAGGCTACATAAAGATTTACATAGCCTATCACGTTGTGTGTGTGTTTTTTTAAACCTAGCCATGATAGGCTATGTAAATCTTTACGTAGCCTATCACGTCTTTCTTTCTTTTTTTAACAAGACTGGAAATAACAGAAGATCTGACCCAGGTAAGTCTCATCCCAGGGGGGATCCGCGAGGGGGCGGGGGGGCAGGCCATTCCGCCATGGAGTTCAGGGGGCTGAATGCACTGGCATTCAGCCTCACCGAGATCCGTGGCGGAATTATCTGCCATCCCTAGAAAAGACAAAAGTGGGACATGTTTCTTATTAACTGAATGCTTTTTATTAAAATGTACAGTGTGGTTTAATGGTTAGAGTGTTGGACTGGGACACTGGAGACCCAGGTTCTAGTCTCCACTTGGCCATAAAGCTGATGTGAGTCACCTTGAGATCCTTGCAAGAAGATAACAGGTAGGATGTAAATGTAATATTAAGTAAGTACATATTTTAGGATTGTGTAATACCTATTAGTTCTAAAAGTCTCTTTTATGTTGATTATTTAGTAAAGCACCCTGGGCTGTTTTTGTGCAAGGACAAGATAGAAATAGTGGCTAGATCCAGGCATTTGGCACTGCTTTGAATGCTGGCCCAGAAAAAAGGAGGGGCCGGGACCACGGGCCTCTAGCAGCCAGTGTTGCAGATAGGTAATTTTTAGATGGCCTGCTGTATTACTTCTGTTGTGAAGCACACAACTAGGGATGTTGTTGAGAAATCTACAACAGAATGAAATGAGTTTGGATTTTTATTAATCTGACCGATGGATTCCGCAGTGGACCAGATTTTCCTGAGTCACACAGATTCTGCAAACTTGCAAACTGTTTTTGTTTTATATTTTACTTTCTGGAATTTTACATGAAATTAATTGTAGAAAAAAATACATTAAAAATACTGGCTGAAAATGTGCACATTTGGGGGGGGGATTTGAACATTTTTGCAAGTGCAAATTTGTGCAAATGTGAATTTTCACAAACTCACAAAATGAGGGAAAATCCAATTATGCCAATGCACAAACAACAGAATGAGAGGCACCTGACAGTCCACGAGACACTGACAGAATGAATTTTACAAACTCCATATATCCCTACACACAACCTAGATTTCTCCTCTCCCCATCCATGACCACCACCATCATCACAATTCCATGCATTACAAATGCTTCTACATTTCTGAAATGTTAGACCAACCCATCCATTCCAAATGGATTTTATGTATGTATGTATTTATATCTATACCACCCAACAGCCAAAGCTCTCTGGGTGGTTCACAAAAATTAAAACCACAAAGCACAGCATAAAATAATGTAAAACATGGCTTATAACCACAATATAATGGTACAACCAGAATAAAACCTAGCAGCAATTTAAAAATAAATGTTCTCAGCATGTGCAGTTCCATATTTTAAACTCAAATCATAGTGCCATCATGACTACAGGAATAAAATGGAGTGTGCCTGGGCTGCCCTAAATACATTTAGCTAGAAATAACCACCATTTTGCTGTCATTGTTGTTTTACATAAAAATAATGAAATGAGCATCTCTGGCATGTACATGCCCAACTGACTACAGCCCCTTGAGTATAAAATACTTCTTAAACGATTGTGAAAGGAAGGATGCTGCAGTGAACAGTGCCAGCCCTTGTGAGCCTTGTAAGCCTTGTCGTCAGTGTTCCCATCACCTGCTGATCTCTGGGTAGTCATTTGGGGGGCCCTAGAATACAAGGCCCTGGACTTTTTCCCAGAGGCCCTGTGCTAACTGCACCACTATTAGTTGCTGCCCAAGGATGTTAGATGCTAATGCCAACCCCGACAGAAGAGTTCAGAAGGAACCTCAGGGACTGGAGCATTTGAAATGGCAGGCTGCACACTTACTAGATGGTGCCTGAACAATCACAAATCCTCCCCAAGAATCTTTTCTTCGAAGCAAACCTGGACAAAATTGGGATGAGATTTACAAGAGAGAGTGACTGGAAAAGAAGGAGTCACTGGATCCCCTCTACTACAAAGGAAAAGCTGGAGAGTATGAATTCAGAGTTGGGCACATTGCACATCATCACTTACGAGCGAAAACTGGGAGAGGGCCTCTTGAAGAAAAGATATGGTTGAAATACAGTATTTACTGCAGAGGTGATCCCACTGATCAGGTACTCTCCCATCCTGTAGTAATTAAATGGGTCATTTCGATCACTTATCAGATACAATGGACATTTTGTCTTCAGCATCCCACAGGGAACAGGGGCCAGCAGAATAAGCAGCAGCAGCAGCATGCTGGAAATGCCTGCTATATTCTCTCTTTCTATCTGTCTCTCTCTTACACACACACACACACACTCCTGTGACTTGCCTCAGAAACACCTATTTAGAAGCCAAGCCCCATCACAGCTGCAGTGACTTTACTAATAAGGATGGAGTCTGACCTGGCCCCAGATCTGGAAGGGCTGACAGCAAACCTCACCCTGGCACAGTCCCTGCCTTCCCTCAACCTCACCCTAGACTCTCGGAGGCACGGGAGCTTTTTATGCACCAGTCCTTGTCAATGAGGAGTTACCAAGTGTTGCGCTTGATCTGAGGTTTCTCACATTGGTTTCAAAAGTGATATTTGGAAATAAAAATCCCTTGAGCTTTGATGAGAAATAGAAGAAATGACCATGATTTCCATAATTATAAGAGCCAAAAATCACACCTGCAACCTTGTTGACTTTCCGTGTGGCCCCACGTGCAGGTGCTCATCTGGAGAAAACATATTTTTGCAACTCACAAGTGTATGTCTATTTCCTGGAACTGTGAGGGAGCAGTTCAAGAAAGATGGACTGACTACTCAGCTAATTACTTTTACATTTGTTTTATTTTAAAAGCAACCATCCATTTCTTAACTTCTCTCTGCTATGTTCTGGAATAAATTGAATAAACAAAAACCTTTTGGTTTAACATGTGATTTCCATGTTCACTCAAGTTCCAATATGCCATGAAATTATGATAGCTAAGGACCATGCCCTTAACAAAGCATTATTTAGGCATTATGCATATGGTGTGATATCCTATTCTGTGTCTAGTTCTAGCTTCTCCACTACTGTGGAGCTGGACGGATGTCAGTGGCAGAGTGGTGGACCTAAGTCCCAGATTTGTCTGTTTACTAGAATAGACAAATGGAGTCTCTGCAGCTGAAGCCATCATGCAACTGAAGCTACCATTCCATGTTACAAGTACCCATCTGGCAAGAAATATCATCCACACAGAATGATAGAGTTGGAAGATACCTTGAAGGTCATCTAGTCCAACCCCCTTTGGTGCAGGATAAGCAGAAAGTAAAACATTCCTCCTTATTCCTCCTGTACATCTCCCATACAAAACTGGTTAGTTTTGTAATCCTGTGGCTAATAAGAACATAAGAAGAGCCATGCTGGATCAGAAGAAGTATCCATCTCATCCAGCATTCTGTTCATACAGTGGCCAACCAGCTGCCTGCAAGAAACCTACAAGCAGGGCATGAGTGCAACTGCAACCTTCAGCCTATGTTACCCAGCAACTGGTGTACATAGGCATACTGCCTCTGATACTGGAGGTAGCATATAGCCATCAGGACTAGTAGCCATTGATAGCCTACGCCATATCCTTCATGAATTTGTCCAATCCCCTTTTAAAGCCATCCAAAGTGGTGGCCATTGCTACATCTTGTGGAAGTGAATTCCATAGTTTAACTATGTTCTGTGTTAAGAAGTCTTGCCTTCTATCTGTCCTGAATCTCCCACCAATCAGCTTCATGGAATGATTGCAATAGGTTCTAGTATTATGAGAGAGGGAGAAAAATGTCTCCCTATCCACTTTCTCCCTGTAATGCATCATTTTGTACATCTCTTTCATCATACACCTCTATCATATTTCTTCATAGTGCATAATGAGCCAAAGAGCTGATGGAGAGAGAGACAGAGAAAGAAAGAAAGAAAGAAAGAAAGAAAGAAAGATTTACATTTAAGTAGTTTTTGAGTTTATGTTATAGGAAGGATACAGACCTTGGATTTCATAGGTTACTAAACTGGGCCATATAACTATATGCAAATGTAGTCAAATGGAAACCATATGTAAGGACAGAAGTTAGGGCAGGGTAGGCCCCCATAATATTGCAATATTAGTTTTTGTCATTGGCCACTTTGTAAGAAGTCTTCCTATTTATATAGGTAATTTGGGTAAGTCCTATTTTATACTCCAGGGGGAGATGTTGGCCTATATGCAAGTCACATAGATGCCATGTTAAACCATGAATTCAGTTTTCCCATTTGCCTGTTTTCCTGTTCTGTTGTTTTTTGGTGTGCGTGCGCATGTGCATGTGTGTGTGTGCATGCCCATGCGTGTATGTCTCTCTCTCTGTTTTACTATGCCTACTTGCACAGTTGGCTTGCACAGCCTACACCATGCTTTTCTCAATTGGTGCCTGAAGATGTTGACAATCATAACATAAATCTTCTGGTTCAGAATGCAGAGATAATAGGCCCATCTACAAGGGAGGTTTTCTCCGATGCTGCTGTGGCATAAAGCCGTTGGGACACATGATGTCATGGCCACTCTGCAGCCACCCTGGAATTTACCTGTGGGGAAGCCGCATTTTTGCAGACTACTTTTCCGACATTGTTTTTCTTTAATTCAGCTCCCCTGTAGTTCAACTGCTGTGTGCCCATCCCTCCGCTTCAAATTCGGTATGATCAAGGTATTCCTAGGAGTGCATCTTTCACATGGCTCTGCCCTTGGTAACCTAGGTAACTAGACTAACTTGCCTGCCTTTTCAACACATCAAAGCCCTAGAGCACTCTTTCAAGCCTTCATGAACATCCTGAACTTAATTAGCCTCAGTGATTACACACTTCTCTGACGTTGTGTTAAATCACTTCTCCAACGTTGTGTTAAATAATTGTCTGATGTTGTGTTAAATTGCTTGTCTGATGAGGTGTTCAATCATTTCTCTGATGTTGTGTAAAGTCAATTCTCTGATGGCATAAGAGCTTTACTGCAGTACCACTCTGATGAGGTCTCGGGATCATGGGAGCCTACAATTGCTAGTAGGGAGAAAGTGCCCACAGAAAGAGAAAGGGGGTGAGTTGGAAGGTAGAATTCCATGACACTTTGCAGGGATGGGGCAAAATGGGGGGTGGGTGGGCTGCTCTCAGGAACCTTCAGATGCGGAAAAGGGGAGAGAGGAATAGCTCTGCGGCAGATTACTGGAATGGGTCCTAGTTCATATAGTAAAATAGTAACTGGTTAACATTAAATGTCTGGATACAAGCATGCTAGCCATGCAGTTAATCTCTAAACTTAGGGATGTTGGAGAATTCCACCACAGAATTCCACCACAGATTCTTTAGAATCTGGCCTCCCACAGTCTGTGGAAGAATGGGGCAATCCCCCCCCACCACTCCGCAGAATCCCCTTGGGACGGAGCCTACCTGGTGGCAGTGGCGGCTCCGGCGGTGGCTCCAGCGGTGGCTCCGGCAGTGGCAGCGGCTCCGGGTCATTTTCCGGCTGCTGCTGGGCTGCAGCCGCAAATGGTGGTTGCTACGCCAGCCACTATTTGCGTCCCTGACAAGCTGTGATAGGCTATGTAAGTATCTACGTAGCCTATCACGGCAAAAGGCAAGGATGCAAATGGTGGCCGCTACACTACTTGTGTCCCTGCCTTTTGCCATGATAGGCTACTTAGATACTTATGCAGCCTATCACGGCCTGGAAGGGATGCAAATGGCGTAGCAGCCACCATTTGCGTTCCTGCCTTTTACCGTGATAGGCTATGTATATATATACGTAGCCTATCATGGCCTCTGCAAGGATGCAAATGGCAGCCGCTATGGCGGCCACCATTTGTGGCTGACGCAGCCCAGCAGCAGACGGAAGTCCAACTGTGGGCAGCCCCGGCCGGTGGCTCCGTGGAGTTGCTGCAGAGCGGAGCCGGCCGGGGACGATTCCGGGGGCAGGGACGGAGAGCCTCCCCCCCCACACTGTGGATGCCCCAGAATGGAGCAAGGTAAGCGTTTCATACATCCCTAGCCAAAATCACTCACCCCCATCCATATACCTGTGGGATTTTGTAGATGTCCAAGATGGTTGAAATCTTGTTAGAGATTTCAGAGTCAGCCTCTTCAAGAACTGCCAACAAGTTATTCTGCCTCCCTCATCTGTAGTTTGGAACATGATGCTGCCCAACAGACATCAGGTCCACCACTGCCTCGTAAGTCATTCTTCCACTGAAATAGTTCTCATAGATATTGTACCCCAGGGTAGGGATGGACAAAAGTCCCTTACCTGTTCTCGAAGGTTGCTTTGCAGTGGGGGGGAGGCGTTTTGGTTCTCCCCCCCGAAGTACAGGCAGGGGGGGGAGGCGCCCCGCCTCGCCCGGCTGAAATTCAGGCCGGGGGGGAGGCACCCCATCCCTCACCGGCAAAATTCAGGCCGGGTAGAAGCGCCCCGTCTACCTGGCCGTGAAAAAAAAAGTAAAACACACACACCCGTGATAGGCTACGTAATGATTTACGTAGCCTATCACAGCTAGATTTCCAAAGTCAGCCATGATAGGCTATGTAAATCGTCACGTAGCCTATCATGGGTGACTTTGAAAATCAAAAAGTGCGTACACAAATGGCGGCGGCCATTTTTTGCCATTATTTTGGCACGTCTAGTCTACATAAAGATTTATGTAGACTATGGCGAAAATAAGGGCAACGCTATTTGCAAACAAAAGGCCCATGACAACCAAATGAGGGAAGATGTCCAGTCCAGTGCTGGAGAAGGCTGTATAGAAGTGATGAAGAACCAGGGCAGGAATCCTAACCATTCTTCCCAGGGAGCAAGCCCCACTGGATACCGCAAGATCATCCTCTGAGTAAGCATGCAGAGGATAACCGCACTGTAGATCCCATCAAAATGTATGTTGAAGAAGTCTATGAGATGTGGGGTGGTACTCCAGGAAGCGTTGTTTTCGGTGGGGTTTACTATTTTAATGTAGGAACAAATATGAAAGGGAGCTGTCAGTTTCCAGTCTAGGAAGGAGGTACAGAAGAAAAGTAGCCAGGCCATTCTTTTTCCTCCATGGGCAAACACTGTCTTTCCCAGACATATTTCAAATAGGAAGCGAATTCCTAAACCAGGCCATGGAACTTTCCACCAATGGAGGCTAGGCTGTCTTCTGGAGTAAGGACAGCAAAGCACATTTTTATCAAGCAGGCCTCTGGCATGTTAGTGGGTCTGTTGGATTGGGTGCTGTTGTTATTTTATTAGGGTTGTGTTTTTAATTGTTTAATGTACTTGTTTTATTACTGTTTTAATCACAATTTTATTTATCTATCATTGTATGCGTCTTTGAGTGCCATTTCCTCAGTAAAATTGCATAGTTCAAATGAAATTATTAAATTAAATAAATGAGAATCTGGCCTCTGGACTTTATTTATTAGGCGGTGGACTCAGTGATCTTATAGGACCCTTCCAACCCTACTATTCTATGACTCAATTATTTATTTGATTTCATAGGAGTCACAAGGTGGTGCATATGGTCCCTCCCTCCTCCCGTTTTATCCATACAACAACTGTGTGAGGTTGGTTTAGCTGATGGAGTGTAACTTGCCCAAGGTCACCCAGCGAAATTCATAGCTGAGTGGAGGTTTGAACCCACATCTGCCTTGCCTTGGTCCAAACACTCACCTAACTACTGCAACACACCAGATTTCCAAAGATAAAGACAGGTTTGCAGAGTCCGAGAAGCATTTGAACCAGAAACTCTCCAAACAGCATGCAGGCTCGTTGTGCCACAGCTAAAAGGATGGAACAGTGTGTTTTTTGAACACAGATCACAGCCTGAGCATGGGCCCTCTCCTATTCCCACCATCAGTGCAATATAGATGGTTAGGCTGTAACTTCCTTATATGTCATATTCATGTCACCCTCCATAAGCTGCAAGGACTCACTTCTCAAGTAGGTGCATCAGAAAATGGACTGTAACACCTTCCTTCCTTCATATAAACTTAAGAGACTATTACAGGGTAGCTACACCAAATATGGGATGGATTACTTCATTTTTCCTGCCATTTCCAGGACACTGAACTACAGATATTATTATCACTCCTGAATAAGGATGGTGCAGGTGCCCGACTGGGTCTGGGAACCCACTGAATCTTGCACTACAATGGGCCTTGCATGGAGACTGGGTGCCCCCCCGAACCAGCTTGGCAAACCCCCGCTCCCACCACCTGCGCAGTGCGAGGGGCTGGGACTTATGGCAGCCACCTGGTCTCCATTCGAGCCCCATTTCAGCACAAGATGGGGACTCCAAATTTTCCGTAGATCTACTGTTGCATACAATGGTGGCAATAAAGGGTCACTGCAGCCATATTAGAGGCCTCTAATATGGTTGAAATGGCCCTTCATGGCCACCATTGTTCACTGCAGTAGATCTATGAAGAACTGAGTCCTCATCTTGTGCTAAAATGGGGCTCACAGGGAGACTGAGTTGGCAACCAAACAAATGGATGTCCCACGCTGCTGCCAAACACCCATTCCCCATGGCCCCATTGGCTCGCCCCACACTGCTCATTGAGTTGGGTAAGTAGCAGGGGTTCCATGGGGAAAGTGTGGGGCAGGCGGGTAGGGTTTTGGCCATCCCTACTCTTGAGTGGGAGCTGGTGCTAACTGGCACCAGTGGACCAGAAAGCAGGGTAACCAGAAGGAGTAGGAGTCTTTTGAATTCTCAATAGCCAGCACCTCAAACCACAGAAAGGGGAAACTGAAGCACATGTATGTTAAGCTAGAGATGTCAGAGAATTCCTCCACGGATCCCAGGGAGGCCGAATTCCAGTGAATTCGGCCCCCCGGAATCTGTGGAATGGAGCAACCCACCCCACCACCCTGTGGAAGCCCAAAACGGAGCCTACCTGGCTGTGGCTCTGGTGGCTCTGGCGGCAGCTCCGGCGGTCGTGGCTCTGGCAGCAGCAGTGGCTCCAGCTGCTGCTGGGCTGTGGCTGCAAATGGTTGCTGCTACACCAGCCACCATTTGTGTCCCTGGCAAGCCATGATAGGCTGCATAAGTATCTACTAGCCTATCACGGCTCAGAGCAGGGACACAAATGGCGTAGCGGCCACCATTTGCAGCCCCGCTTTTGCCTTGATAGGCTACATAAATATTTACGTAGCCTATCACAGCTTGCCGCCATTTGCATCCACACTTTTGCCGTGATAGGCTACATCGATATTTACGTAGCCTATCATGGCTCAGCGAAGGGACCCAAATGGCGGCCGCTACACTGGGATGCACCCAGCCGGCAGCTCCGTGCAGTCGCCGTGGAGCGGAGCTGGCCGGGGTAGGATTTCGGGGGGAGAGATGGAGCGCCTCCCCCCCACCACGGATGTCACCCTTTGAAAAGGTAAGTGACTTTCGTACACCCCTGTGTTAAGCTCATGAGTGCAAAGTGTGTGTGTGAGGGAGGAGGAAGCCACACACAAGCACTCCTTTCAATCCTGTTGCCTGTTAAAGCAACAGCTCCCACTACCAAGAGAATTAAGTGACTTGGAGGTCATGAGTGCAAATCAGGAGAGGCTCCACAGAGCCACAAAATACTAACAACAGCAAACACAATCCATTGCAATAGGGGACACTTTGAGAGCATGCCTGCAAGGATCACCCTCATCCTCATCCTCACTCACGCAAATCATAGCATAATCATGGCTAAAGGAATAAGATGGAGCTTGCTTCTGGTGCGCTGATGCTAAACACACTGACTTGGGAATAAGCATCATTTTGTTGCAGAAAGGAAGCATATGTTTTAAAAATAACTATAGTCCACTTCACCAGATGCATGGAGTATAATGAGAAGTTTCATTCCTTAATATGTTGTAAAAATGTTAATATGTTTTTTACATATGTGTGCGATGATGTATCTAACCCAGCATCTCTCACTCTAATCAATCAATCAATCAATCAATCAATCATTTAATACTGAGCCATAGGCCATTCACATATACAAAGAAGCTAAAACAAATTAGGGCAAAACCAGAATGAAATAAGAATCTAAAATGGTTAAAACTAAAATAGATTCACATACATTATTTAAAATCCATTTAAATTACTTTAGATTAAACTGCTTCCATATTTAAACTGATAATTATAATCTGAGAGTTAAAACAGCTAAAAACATCCTTAAATCAAAGCATCCCCCAAACAGTCAACGGTATTATCACTGATATGGTATTATCACTGTATTATGTATTATTATAATGGTATTATCACTGATAATGGTATTAGCACTGGCTGGGTGACCAGCCAGATGGGCGATTAATAAATTAAATTTAATAAATACATACATACATACATACATACATACATTTTGCATGAATTCTCGATGCTGCCACAGCAAAGATAGAGACCTTGTGAATTACAGGAGAATCTATATCAGACAAAACATAAAAATTCTTCTCTGGAACAGTGTTACAATACAGGTAAGACAAAATAAAACCCATAAATTTAGATGTAGATTCAGGATATAATGGGCAGCACAGCAAATAATGTGGAAGATCTTCATTCTCTGAAGCCTCGCAAATACATAAATATTGAGCCAGAGGAATTTGGGAATATCTTCCAGCAATCAACGATGTTGTTGGCATAGTCTGAAAATGAAGAGCTGTAAAAGCTTGCCTAAGTTTTGTCAAGTAAGGCGGCTCTTTGGTGATCATATTTGTAAAGCTTGTACCGTTTTGAAAATTTCAAATTATTAATAGCCTGTCTGTCAGAAGAACACTGTGACCAAATATACATTCATGAAGCCTCTCTTTTGAATTCAGAGTAGAAAATACATCAACTGAGGTAAAATAGAAAGGAAGCAAATTATATTATCTTGAGCTCCAGAATTTACAATTCAACAGTTGTCCATAACATAACATAGGGCTCAATCCTATCTAGAGAGGCAGCCACCTCCGAACTCAGAGCGGACCACCTATCCAAAGCAGGGCAAGAGAAGCCCAGAGGGGATCATTCCCTCCGGGCTCCTCCTACCCTGCTTTTTTGGCTACACAGCCGACTGCAGCTGTCTAGCCACAGGAGCACGGAGCGGGGAAGGAGGCTGCTGTATGACACATGGGATGTGTCATACAGGCAGCTATGCTCTCCCCACCCCGGAATGCCCCCAGCCACACACCTTTCTACCCCCCCACTCCTCTTGTGAGCACAGAGGATGGCGTTGATCCGTGCTGCCTCTGAGGAAGTGAGGAAGAGAAAGGAGGTCGGTTTTCTGGGAACCAACCTCGGAGCACGAGCTCCGAGGTCAGTTCCTGGAAAACAGCATATCCTATGGCCATCTAGCCGCTATCTAACGGCCATAGGATTGCTCCTTTAGGCAAAACCCTGAAAGAAGATCCTTTTAAAATTCTCCAATAATTATCAACGAGCAGTGGATATGAGCCCTAATGGAGGGAAGACCAACCTTTGCCAAACCAAGGCAGTGGGAATGCCAGGAGGCAAAATGAAAAGTTTTCTAAGAAATATATTTTGATTTGAAGTGCCTCCAATTTAACCATTAGAGAGTCCTTCCATCCCCAGACTGCAGCCCCATATACACTTTGGCAATTGCTTTACTCTGAAAAATTTTCAGACCTGGATCAACTAAGCTGCCCCCTGCAGTACAATGGAATTTAAGAATGGGTCCAATAGTTCTTAAGGCCATTACTTTAGTTGCTTCCAGGAAAGGTTTTCTGTAAAATGAATGCCAAGATATTTAAGTTCCCAGCATTGATCAATCTGATGACCATCAATGGACCACTGGAAGTGAGAATGTCTCTTTCTGAACACCATTACCTTTGCTTTAGCAAAATTAATATTCAACGTTCCTTTACTACAATATTCACTGAGCTTGGACAGCAGCCTAATTAAACCTATACGAGTAAGTGATAATAAAATCCTGTTGTTAGCATATAGGAGAAGAGAAACATTTTTGACCCAATTGCAGGAGGAAAAAATTCTGGCCCAGATAACTGTATGACTATATCATTCAAGTATAAATTAAAAGGTAACAGAGCCAAAAGACTCCCTTGTTTTCCCCCTTTGTTGGTAGTGATGGGTTCAGTTAGTGAACCAGAAATCCCCACTCATATTCTTGCAGTTCTGTTGGAATAGAGTTCCTTCATAAAAACAAGAGACGTTTATCAATATTAGCATTGGCAAATTTATGCCACAACTCTATCAACTGTAGAGAGCTCAGTCAACAAAGGCAATATAGAGATATTTGGTAGGTCCTGCAATGCCTTGCTGGGCTAAAAAATAAATAGTCAGGCAATGATCAATAGTACTTTGACCATTCTTGAAACTGACCTGTTCAGAATAGATAATATGGTTAGAAGACTCCCAATCCTCCAGCCTTTTTAATAAAATGTTACAATATAGCTTCAAGTCAATTTCCAAAAGGCTTATTGGTCAATGATGGTTGGGATCCTGCTTATCACTCTTCATGTATATTGGGACAACAATGCTCTATTTCCAACCGGCTGGGAATAGACCTGTACTGTTAATTTGAGTGAACACTTTGGCTAATATTGCAGCCCACCAGTGAGGAAAATGCTTGTATATTTCTGGGGGCATCACATTTTCTCCTGGGGCTTTGTCCAGTGTAAGGGATGCAAAAAGTTCTTTATCTCAGTTACAGTATCAGGGGGCCAATCAGGTAAATTAATGGCTTCAGGAGTAGTGGGAGAATTAGTTCCCACAAGCATAGGTCCATGAAGCATACTGAAATGAGTATGTCATTCACTTACTGTCATTTGCCCAACTATTAAAGGTCTAACTGCACCCATATGAAAGGAAACAATATCCCCAAACTGGGACTCCTTTTCCACTACAGTCAGGCCTAACTGTTGCCATTGTGATTCAATGTATATCTCCTTTTTTGTTTTAAAAGTGCCTGATAAGATGACCTCAGAGACATTAAGTAGTCCGGAGAGATAATAGCTATGTTCTTAAATGCAAGAGTGATTCATTAATATTTTCCTGGCAGCTCTACATTCTTGATCAAACCATCTTTTAATTACTAATCTATTAGGTTTGAACTGTTTATTGCAGACCAACTTAGGTCTAAGATTTTGAATACTGGTTTGATAAGCTGCTAAAATATCTGAATTAGAGTCCAGGATTCCTTGGCAAGGCAATTTGAAAATAGTGCTCTCCAGTATCTGAAGGGTAGAGGAACCCAGGTTGATTGACCAGCATATTTTCCATTCCCTGACCTGAACTCCATCCAAATTTTGTGGGATTAGATCAGGTCCTTTCCGCATGGCTTTTAGAAGAAAAACTAACCAAAGCTCTCTAATCTAACCATATCCACACCTATCCATTTATACCTGATTACTATAAATGGTGTTTTTAAAAGAATTAGAAACAAAAGATACTGCAGTGAATACTTTCAAGCCCAGTATGCCTGCATGCTGCTGTTCCCATCACCTGCTGATCTCTGGGAAGTAAGGGGGGGGGTATTTTGCAGGGCCCTGGATTCTCACCCTGAACCACTGCTGGGAGCTGCCCAAGGAAGACAGGTGCTGATGCTGGTTGTGATGAAAGAGCGCAAATACCCCCCCCCCGGCGCAGCTTTTGAAACAGCAGGCTGTTCACCGAGTGGATGGTGCCTGAGCATTTCCCTATCTCCCCCAAGAATCGCTTGCATCGGAGGAAAGAAGGACAAGATAAGAATGAGAATTACCAGACTCACAGACCCTTCTTAAAAAGGGCTAGGGATGTATGAAAGTCACTTACCTTTCTGAAGGGGTAATTCGCGGAGGGGGGGAGGTGCTCGGCACCTCCCCCTGAAATCCTAACCCGGCCAGCTCCATTCCGCGGTGACTCCACGGAGTTACTGGCCGGGTGCATTCGCAGGCGTGTGTAGCCTGCGGACGCAAATGGCGGTGACTACGGCAGCTGCCATTTGTGTTCCTATTTTTTGCCGTGATAGGCTACGTAAAACCTCTATGAGGGTCAAGAAGCAACAGTAAGAACTGGACCTGGAACAACCGATTGGTTCAAAATTGGGAAAGGAGTATGACAAGGCTGTATATTGTCGCCCTGCTTATTTAATTTATATGCAGAGTACATCATGAGAAACGCCGCGTAGGGGTGCACGAAAGCCACTTACCTGGTCTCGCAGCTTGCTTCGCGGTGGGGGTGAGGCGCTTCGTTGCTCCCCCCGAAGTTCAGGCCAGGGGGGGAGGCTTCCCGCCTCGCCCAGCCGAAATTCAGGCAGGGGAGGAGGCGCCTCACCTCGCCCGGCAGTGAAATAAAAAGTTTAAAAAAAGAAAAACGCCCCCGTGATAGGCTACGTGACGATTAATGTAGCCTATCATGGCTAGATCTGCAAAGTCAGCCATGATAGGCTACGTTAATCGTCACGTAGCCTATCATGGCTGACTTAAAAAAAAAAAAAGCGCATACGCAAATGGCGGCCCCCATAGGGAGCCGCCATTCGCGTTCCTTATATGGTCTCTGTAGTCTCTGTAAATCTTTATGTAGACTACAGCGACCAAATAAGGAACGTGAATGGCAGCTCCCTATGGGGGCTGCCATTAGCTGTACGCACTTTTTTTTTTTTTAAGTCACCTGTGATAGGCTACGTGACGATTTACGTAGCCTATCACGGCTGACTTTGCAAATCTAGCCGTGATAGGCTACGTTAATCATCACGTAGCCTATCACGGGGGCATTTGTTTTTTTTTTTACTTTTATTGGAATGGCGGCAGTGGCAGCCGGTCGAAAGACCGGCTGCCGCCTCTGCCCCTGTCGAAGACCTGACGAACCGCCGCTGGGACCCGCTGCCAGGAGGGACATTCGGGAAAGGTAAGTCCCATCCTGGGGGCGGGGGCAGAGAATTTCTCCCCAAAACTACTTCAGGGGGCCAAACACATTGGCACTCGGCCCCCCGAAGTTTCGGGGAGAAATTCTCCCCCATCCCTAATGCCGGGTTGGATGAATAACCGGTCGGAATTAAGATTGCTGGGAGACTTATCAACAACCTCAGATACACAGACGATACCACTAGGGATGGCGGAGAATTTCTCGCCGAATCTTTGGGAGGCCGAGTGCCGACGCATTCGGCCCCCCAAAAGTGGTGGGGAAATTCTCCGCCAGCCCCCCGTACCCCCCGGGATGGGATTTACCTCCAGCGAATGTCCCTCTCGGCGGCAGTTCCCGGCGGCGGTTCGGCAGCGGTTCGGCGGGGGCAGGGGCGGCGGCCGGTCTCCCGATCGGCTGCCGCTGCCGCCATTGCAAAAAACAAAAGGACAGTAAAAAAAAAACACCACACCTGTGATTGGCTACATGACGATTTACGTAGCCTATTACGGTTAGATTTCCAAAGTCAGCCATGATAGGCTACGTAAATCGTCACGTAGCCTATCACAGGTGACTTTGAAAAAAAAAAAAAAGCACGTATGCAAATGGCGGTGCCCCATAGGCGCCGCCATTTGCATTCCTTATTTGGACAGGGGTAGTCTACATAAAGATTTACGTAGACTACGGCAAAAATAAGGGCAACGCTATTTGCGTTGCCCTTATTTTTGCCTTAGTCTACGTAAATCTTTATGTAGACTACACATGCCAAACTAAGGAACGGAAATGGCGGCGCCCCATGGGCACCGCGATTTGCGTTCACACTTTTTTTTTCTTTCAAAGTCACCCATGATAGGCTACGTGATGATTTACATAGCCTATCACGGCTGAGTTTGGAAATCTAGCCGTGATAGGCTACGCAAATCGTTACATAGCCTATCACGGGTGTGTGTGTGTGTGTTTACTTTTTTTTTCACGGCCGGGGAGATGGGGCGCTCCTCCCCGGCCTGAATTTTGCTGGTGAGGGATGGGGCGCCTCCCCCCCTCACCTGGACTTCAGGGGGAGAAGCAAAGTGCTTCTGGACGAGGTCATCCATCCCTAGATACCACCCTAATGGCAGAAAGCAAAGAGGATCTAAAGAGCCTCTTGTTGAGGGTGAAAGTGGAGAGTGCAAAAGCTGGTTTGAAACTCAACATTAAAAAAACTAAAATCATGGCATCTGGCCCTATCACTTCCTGGCATATAGAAGGGGAAGAAATGGAAGCAATGACAGATTTCATTTTCTTGGGCTCCAAGATCACCACAGACAGTGACTGTAGCCATGAAATTAAAAGACACTTGCTCCTTTGGGAGGAAAGCTATGGCAAACCTAGACAGCATAGTAAGAAGCAGAGACATCACCTTGCCGACAAAGGTCCATCTAATCAAAGCTATGGTTTTCCCAGTAGCAACATATGGCTGTGAGAGCTGGACTATAAGGAAGGCTGAGCGCCGAAGAATCGTTGCTTTCGAACTGTGGTGCTGGAAAAGACGCTTACGAGTCCCCTGGACTGCAAGGAGGTCAAATCAGTCCATCCTAAAGGAAATCAACCCTGACTGCTCATTGGAAGGACAGATCCTGAAGCTGAAGCTCAAATATTTTGGCCACCTAATGTGAAAACTCTGTGGAAAAGACCCTGATGCTGGGAAAGATTGAAGGCAAAAGGAGAAGGGGATGGCAGAGGATGAGATGGCTAGATAGCATCACCGATGCAATGAATATGGACTTGAGCACACTCCGGGAGAGAGCTCAGGACAGGAAGGCCCGGCGTGCTATGGTCCATGGGGTCATGAAGAGTCGAACACAACTGAACAACAACAACAGAAGTGGACAATTAAAATAAAAAAGGTTTTTCTTAAATTGAAGCAAGCCTTAATATGACCGCCTGCTTTAGCCTTACCAGACCCCAGATCATGAAATTTTTAGAGCTATGGTGCACGTGAGAGCACATGAAAAGAGTGCCATTCCTGAAAAAAGGAAAAGGCAATGCTGGCAGCCACCATGGGCAGAAATATAAACCAAGGCTTGAGAGCAGAGAAGTGACCGGGGGGGGGGCATAAAAGGAAAGGGCCGACCGGGGCTCGCTTAATGTGTGTATTGCCGAGAGGAGATACATTGGAAGAAAGATTGTCCAGAGTTGAAAAAGAAGAGAAAAGAGACTCACCCTGAAGGCTGCCAAACGTGGGCAGGGTCCTCCGGTGGCGGGGGGGGGGGTCTAGCTGAAAGGCCACCACCCTACGAACAAATGCTCGGGAGAATCCCAAGGTATGAGTAAGGGGTTGGTGACAGGGACTGTGAGGCCCTAGTAGATACTGGAGCCACACATTTTCTATGATCCCTCCCTATGAAGCCCCCCCCCCCCCAGCGAGAGAAAGTGACATATTATATTGACACCCTTTAAACGTTATATAAGCACCCACCTCGGATATTACCTATGGCTGATTTCCTTATTCGCGTTCCTTATTTGGTCGCTGTAGTCTACGTAAATCTTTACGTAGGCTACAGCGACCAAATGAGGAACGGGAATGGCGGCTCCCTATGGGGGCCGCCATTATCCGTACGCACTTTTTTTTTTTTTTAGTCACCCGTGATAGGCTACGTGACGATTTACGTAGCTTATCACAGCTGACTTTGCAAATCTAGCCATGATAGGCTACGTTAATCGTCACGTAGCCTATCACGGGGGCATTTTTTTTTCTTTTATTGGAATGGCGGTGGCGGCAGCCGGTCAAAAGACCGGCTGCTGCTCCCGCCCTGCACAAACACCTGCCGAACCGCCGGCCAGACCCGCCACCGGGAGGGACATTTGGCGAAGGTAAGTCCCGTCCCGGGGGTGGGTGGGCGGGGGTGTGTGGAGGATTTCTCCCCAAAACTTGTTCGGGGGACCGAACACGTTGGCGCTCAGCCCCCTGAAGTTTCGGGGAGAAATTTTCCACCATCCCTACTGCTGGCTTTCGCAGAACCTCATGGTGCCGTTCTGCAGAGGATTCCGTGGCACAGACTGAAGGGAATTCGATCCCATTTCAGTCTGTGGCGGAATTCTCTGACATCCATAGAAGGAGAAACCCTGCTGAAAAAGAATCAACATGGCTTCCACAAAGGTAAATCCTGTCTCACTAACCTTGTAGAGTCCCTTGAGAGTGTCAATAAACTTGTAGACAAGGGTGATCTGCTAGACATTGTTACCTTGGACTTCCAAAAGGCTTTTGACAAAGTCGCTCACCAAAGACTCCTGAGCAAACTTAGCAGTAATGGAATAAGAGGACAGGCCCTCTTATGGATCAGTAGCTGGTTAAAGAACAGAAAGCAGAGAGGAGGAATAAATGGTAAATTCTCCCAAAGGAGGGAAGTAAATAGCAGGGTCCCACAGGGATCTAGTTAAGGACCAATGATTTTCAACCTGTTCATAAATGATCTGGAATTAGGAGTGAGCAGTGAAGTGGCCAAGTTTGGTCACTCTCTCAAAATACTAGAACCCAGGGTCATCCTATGAAACTGCTTGGTGGGAAGATTCAGGACAGATAAAAGAAAGTCCTTCTTCACACAGTGGATAAACTATGGAATTTCCTAACACAGAATGTAGTGATGGTCACCAATGTGGATGGCTTTAAAAGGGGGGGGGGAGTGGACAAATTCCTGGAGGAAAGAGCTATCGATGGCTACTAGTCTTGATGTCTATGTGCTACCTCCAGTACCAGAGGCAGTGAGCCTATGTAAGCCAGTTGCTGGGGAACATGGGGGGGGGGTGCTGCTGTTGCGCTCATACCCTGCTTGTGGGTTCCCAGTCAACAGCTGTTTGGCTACTCTGTGAACAGAATGCTGGACTGGATGGACCCTTGGTCTGATCCAGCATGGATTTTCTTGTGTTCTTAGGTTCTCAGGTTCTTATTGTGGTGGACGAAAATTGGGGCCAGGCTGCCAAGACCGATGATGCTGTTGCATCACCCCGGGGCATTGCTCCAGCACTTTAATTGAAGCTCCCAGCTGGGTTGCAGTCTGCTGCAGGAGGACGAGGGAGCAGAGGAAGTGAGTGTGGGTGTATGGCAGCTGCCTCTGTTCTCCCATGCAGAGCCGGCCAGAAGAAAGGGGCAAGAGAGGGAGCCTGAGGGAGCTCTGCAGCCTCCTTTTGGTGCCCTCATTCTCCTCCTCAGTTCTTGGCTTCTCCGCCTTTCATTACCTGAGCAGCCACCAGGCCTCACAACTCGACCGTCCCCAGCCAGCCCCTCAGCTTCCTGACCCTTTCCCTATCCTGCTACCTGTCCCCACTCTGTGCCTGTGCTCCTGCTGCTTCCCTCATCATCCTGAAGCACTGGCCACCCATCCAGGGCTGCTGCTGCTGCTGCTGCTGGCCATGGCAGCAGCAGGACAGGGGGGGCACTGCTGCCATTGTTCACTTGTGGGGCAGGGCAGGCAGTTGGATGAACCCTAGAGTGGTCGGTGCTGCTGCTATCGCAGCAGCTACTCTCCCCAAAGCTCCAGGCATGAGGCAGGAAGAACAATGAATTCCACCCTCCCCTGTCTTAAGAGGCTGCCTGGGCAAGGCAGCCTCACCTGGCAAAGGGTTAATTTACCCTCTCTTGCAGCCTGCCTTCTCTCGTTCTGAGAGGGAGAGAGGGAGGGGCTGCCCTGCCATGCCACGCCTGTGCCTGAGACTGAACCATCGCTGTCCGGTTTCGGGGAAGGACAGGAGCCTGTGGGCCAGGCTAAGTTGCTTGCTGACGACGCTGTTCCTGTTGGTCACTCCCATGGCCCCAGCCAGCCCAGCCAGTTGTAGAGTGGCGGCAACCCCGCAGGCATAGGCTGCTGCAATGAAAGACACGACACGCCCCAGAACATGCTGGCCAACTGTATTGCCCCTGCAGTAGGCTTTGAACTTTTAATTTAGAGGTGCCAAGGTAGTGAAAAATCAGATCCAGGTTTACTTACAAGGAGATACTTTATTGAGTACAACCAGCACACAGGCGTACCCAATGGTTGGATCAGACAGCCTCTCTGAACCCAAAGCCATGGGGTAAACCAGGTCTTATACCATACATGTTAGCAGTGAGGCAGCACGACACTAGCAAGTGCCACCTAGCATTCATTCCCAGCATAGCTGCAGCTTTCAGACAAACAAACTTTGCTTCCCGGGCACATCTTGATAATACACTCCACTCATTAGTATGGAATGTGCTTGACTATCACCCTTTGAATCATCATGGGAAAGCAAGAGGCCTGTTAGGGAAAACAGCAGCCTTCTGAACCAAAGTCAGAGAGCATTATGGGGCATCTAAGCCCCTCTAAAACTACTAATAGCTTGGTTCACACCTGGGGCCTTACAGCAACATCAGACTCAGATAGGTCAGCTCAGTCAGTTTGTTGGGTGGTGGCAGCAGCCAAAAAAGGCAGCAGGGTGTGGGGTGTGGAGTCAGGGCATGGGGAGGGCAGAGAGAAGTCTATATGAGTGAAAAACAAATGGAAAGAAAATTTTAAAAATAATTTAAAAAATAAATTTTAATGATAAGAAATACTTGGGAATAAACATTGAAATCTATATGCTTACTTCAGAGAAGACATGTACATGGATACTGGCTGCCTCAGCAGGGGCCGTAGAACTTCTCTGTTGAGTCCCTCACCCAGCCTTTCCCAACTTTGTGCCCTCCAGATGTGTTGAACTACAAATCCTATCATCCCCCTCCCAGCCAGCATAGCCAATATGCTACTTGGAGCCAACAGGCATTGTCATCCAGCAAATCTGGAGGGCCCCAGGTTGGGGAAGGCTGCAACCTGTTTCATTTCTTCTTGGCTGTTCCTGCAGAGGGTGAGGGCCTGAAGTGCACATTACCAGCAACCCTGATGGTCTTTAAATAAATTTGTTAAGTAAAGCAGCTTTTCTCTTGTTGTCCCTCTCCACACACTCTCTCACACACTCATTTCCTCCATATATTTGCTTTGCACTTACTTGAGAGTAAGCCCCATGGCCATGAGGCTTTATTCTATCCATATGGTAGGGTTACTATTTTATCTGAGGTAGGAAAAATACATCATCATTGTTGTCCATATCTGATGCATTATTTATTTAATTAATTGACTGGATGTATTGTCTACTTCATCCCAGAGGCTCAGGGCTGGTAACAATATGCTAATCAGTCTACTTTATCTTTCCCTGTTGCTAGTCACCAAAAGACAGTTTGAATAAAACATGTCTTCAGCTTCTTCCAGAAGATACACAGACTTTGGTTTTTACGATATATGTGGTACTTGACAGAGAATCATAAGCAAAGAAGTCAGGTCTCTGCCTCTAGAAGCTTACAATCTAAATTTAAATTTAATTTGTAATCTAAAGTTACATAGCTGTTTGAAACTTATTTTTTATTATATAAACTATTATTATTATGTTATCCTTTTTCCTCACACCTTTTAGATATAATGTGCCTTTAGGAAGTAAGGGTGTGGAGATGTGAATGGCCTAGACCCTTGTCCTCCTCTTGAAAATATGCACCCATTGTTTTGTACCTTTTATTTAAAAACACACATAAAGCTGATTTACATACCCTTAACTGAGGTTTGTTTATGGTGGGGAGGGGAGGGGCTCATTACTGCAACACCCTTAAAACTCCCAGTGCTTCAACTTCTTGGCAGATCTCCAAACTATACCCCAGCAGCAGCAGCCAGAGCCAGCTAGAACACCATCCTATCCCACTCCCACCATCCCAGGGCAGGAAGGGAGAACAGGGCCACACCAGCTCCCTCAGTAAGTGTGTTTAGGATTGGTGCCTTTTTGTGCTTTACAGTGCGGGGGGGGGGGTGGGGGGGACTGGAGAAATTTTATGGAAAAGTTTCTTTCACATCTTGATGAACATGAAAAAGATGGAGGCAGATGGGTGGTGCAAATGAGAAGCAAGATGATGTCTTGTTCAGCTACTGAATTATTAATATTCATTGTAAGAGTTGATTTGTGCCAGTTTTTAGGATTTATCACACAATCCTATGCATGTTCACTCAGAAGTCGGTCCCACTATGTTCAATTGCCAATTGGGCTTTCTCCCAGTCAGTGTGCAGCCTTAGCTGCCTTCCCAAGATCTATGTAAATTTAATTTGAAATCAACACCCACTGGATTGCACTGTTAATTCTTGAACATTAATTTCTACAGTAAGCAGGATTGCCAAATGCAACCTGCTCTGTCAGCTACAATATTTGGAACAAGATTGGCATGTACCTGGGTATACACAAACCCTGGTGGAGGGAAGGGAAACAAAAAAAAATCAGTTGTGAGGAAGGGGAAAAGGTGTGTGTGTGTGTGTGTGTGTGTGTTTCAATCCAGTTGGGTGTGTAGATGTTTCTGTTGAGGGAGGGGGGAGATATAATGAAGGAGCTTAGGGAAGGCTAATGGGTAATGTTGGGGCACTAAAGGACTGTGCAAGGGGGCTGTTTAAATGAGATGGGATCTGTCCATGAGGGCTGAGTTGAGAGGGTGAAGCTTCCATAGAGTATCATATTTTGATAACCTAAAATGTTTGTGTGTGAGTGAGTGAGTGAGTGAGTGAGTGAGTGAGTGAGTGAGTGAAAAAGATTTTAACACCCTTGCATTTTTTGTCAGACATCCAATTGAAATACCAGTGCCTTACTCTCAGCTGCACTGGTTTTGGATCCCAGTTGAAGGTTGCATATCTTACAAGGTTGTACAATCTTAGAAGGGGGTGTGGCTGTGAGGGTGTGTGGCTGTGACTGTCCCGAAGGGGCCCTGCACTTCTGAATTTGCCACTACACTACTGTTTTTGGTGATTCTGAGTACTGCCGATATCTGCTACTCCATCTTCCAGCGCTGCCAGATAAGCTTGTCAGTCTCCTCCACCAACACAGGAGAGCATCCAGGAAAAGGCACTTTGCCAAGGGAACACTCAAAACAGGAGCTGACCTTGTTTGCCAGGAAAGAAGAGAAAAAGAGAGAAGCATAAAAGTCATCTGACAATGTGGAAAGGCGGGACGGCAAGAGGTTTCATGCATCAAATTTCAAAATAGCAATGCCGCACCTCAGTCAACAGCAATGGCCTACAGGTAAGAAAGAACTCAGCCCTGGTGAAAGTCATAAGATCTCAGCTCAGAAGTGCAGCAACACATGTTTTTACTGCACCTGCTACATCTTGATTTGTGAAGCGACAGGTACTGTCCAATCACAGGGATCCTAAAATCCTGCTGTCTCTCACTTCCACTGAGTAGGAGAAAGAAAGAGATCTCTTGAAACTGGAAATGAAAACTGTGATTTTCTCTCTTTACAACCCAAGCAAGGGCTTGTGCCACATGAAGGTGAGGAGGAGGAGGAAGAGAAGAGGAGGAGGAATTATCCAAGTATTCCGTCAGGATACTGTATATTCTGTATATCAAACTAGGGATGGCATGGGGATCTGGCTGAATCTGGGAGTCTCACAGAGTCCCCATTATTCATGCCTCTGGGCCATGTCTGCTGAGGCACTGCCCCTGCTTACATCCCCCCATGCTTGCTAAGTCACCCTCGCCTACCCTGAGCAACCACAAGTGTCCGTCGTTCTCGCGCCATTTTGCAAAAAAATAGCGACTCGGAAACCTCTGTAAATTTAATATTGTGCATATGGCAGCCGTAAAGGCCTCATCTACACAATATTACAAGCGGGCGCCCAGACCACCACGAGATGGGGGAGGGCATCCAGCCATCCTGATATTTAACACATTTAGAAGACTTAAGAAAATGTTGCTCAGCAAAGCTGACAAGTAAATAAATAAATAGATGACTTCCCAAAAGCAAAGCTGAAAACTTGAGGAAAAACAAACAAAAATGTTACCGAAATTTAGGGATGTCAGAGAATTCCGCCACGGATCTCAGTGAGGCCGAATGCCAGCGCATTTGGCCTCCCGAAATCCGTGGTGGAACTGGGGGTGTACGAAATTCCGCTTACCTGGCTCCACCAGGTTCTGCAGGTGGAGGGAGGCGATCTGTTCCTCCCCCCGGAATCCTTGACGGGGTGGGGAGGCGATCCGTTCCTCCCCCCTGGAATCCTGCCTGGCTGGCTCCGCTCCACGGCCAGGCCACGGAGCCACTGGCTGGGCCAACCCACAGAGGGGCCTCCAGCCACTGCCAGGCTGCTGAGGACGCAAATGGTGTCCTGCGTAGGGGACACCATTTGCATCCCTACACAAGCCCATGATAGGCTTCATGAATATTTATGTAGGCTATCACGGTCTGGCATAGGGACGCAAATGGTGGCTACTACGATGGCTGCCATTTGTGGTCACAGCAGCCTTGCCGCCACCGCTGCCGCCACCACCGGAACCGGAGCCACAGCCGCAGCCAGGTAGGCTCTGTTTTGTGTGCATTTCGTGGGGTGGGGGGTAGGTGGGCTTTGCTCTGCCACGGATTCTGGGGGGGCCAAATGCGCTGTCATTCGGCCTCACTGGGATCCGTGGCGGAATTCTCCGCCATCTCTAGGTGGAATGAAGCCCCCTCCGCCCTACCACCCCATGAAAGGCGCGCGAAATGGAGAACGTACCTTGTGCTGCTTGCACTGCTTTGCAAATGGCGTCTGCGTCTGCAGCCGCCATTCGCTTCTCCATTTTTGCCGTGATAGGCTACGTAAGTATTTATGTAGCCTATCTTGGCTAACGCAGGGATGCTATTTGCGTCCCTGCGGAGGCCATCATAAGCTACATAAATATTTATGTAGCCTATCATGGCAAAAAAAGAATGCAAATGGTGGCTGCTATAGCCGCCATTTGTGTCCCTGTTTTTTTGCTGTGATAGGCTACGTAAATATTTATGTAGCCTATCACGGCGAAAGACAGGGGCGCAAATAGCTGCCACTATGCTATTTGCGCCCCTGCTTTTTGCCATGATAGGCTACGTAAATATTTAGATAACCTATAATGGCAAAAAACAGGAACACAAATGGCGGCCGCCATAGCCACCGCCATTTGCGTCAGCAGGCTCCTCATGCCTGCTAACGCACCCAGCCGGCGGCTCTGCAGACTCGGGATGCTGGCTGGGTTAGGATTTCGGGGAATGGAGCTGGCCGGGTTAGGATTTCGGGGGGAGGTGCGGAGCACCTCCCCCCCAACCACAAATCACCCCTTCGAATCATCCCCACAGAAATTCCTGTTTCATGAGAAACATACATCACCAGTTCATAAGAAATCAGGTGAGAGGCAAAATGCAGGAACTAGAGGTGATTCCAGCTGAGCTCAAAGAACCCAATGTCAGTTCTCACAGGATGCTACATCTGTCCTCAAAGGACAATGGCAGCAGCCCTAGATGACTTCTCTACAATACCTTGCTCCCAGCTCAGAAATGCCATGTGGGTAAGATATTTTGCTTTAAAGGGAGTGCTCTTTTGTAATTCTTAAGGAGCTTAAACTGTGTTTTGTTTGCAACTAAAATCTATTTTTGTATTTTTTCCATGCCCTTATATCACAAGATGCAACCCATGTAGAAATGGCTTGAGATTTTGACATAACAGATGAAAACATATCCCAGCTCTCAGAGGCCTGAATTTCTAAAAACTGTATCTGAATACCAGGAATACAATAAAGCTATGGTTCCTGGATGACACCTTTGGACCTGGAATATGCATATGATGATTATCTGCTGATCTGTAATCACTAGATACCCACCTCCTATAGCATGTAGGGGTGTACAAAACCCTGCTTACCTGGCTCCTCCGGGTTCCACAGCTGGGCGGAGGCGATCCGTTCCTCCCCCTGGAATCCTTGATGGGGGGGAGGCGATCCGTTCCTCCCCCCCGGAATCCTGCCCGGCTGGCTCCACTCCGCGGCCAGGCTGCAGAGCTGCCGGCTGGGCCAACCCGCAGCGGGGCCTCCAGCCGCTGCCAGGCTGGTGCGGCCGCAAATGGCGTCCTGAGTAGGGGACGCCATTTGCTTCCCTATGGTAGCCCATGATAAGCTACATAAATATTTACGTAGCCTATCACAGCTAAAGCAGGGATGCAAATGGCATCCCCCACGCCATTTGCGTTCCCGTTTTATCCATGATAAGCTACGGAAATATTTATGTAGCCTATCACGGATGGAACAGGAACGCAAATGGCGTCCCCTATGCCATTTGCATTCCCGCGTTAGCCGTCATAGGCTACGTAAATATTTATGTAGCCTATCATGGGCTACCATAGGGATGCAAATGGCGTCCCCTACTCAGGACACCATTTGCATCTGCACCAGCCCGGCAGCAGCCGAAGCCTCAGCCTGAGCTGCAGCCTGGTAGGCTCCATTTCGTGGGGCTTTCGCGGGGTGGAGGGGTGGGCAGCTCCGTTCCGCCATGGATTGCGGGGGGCCTAATTCACTGGAATTCAGCCCCCCTGAGATCCGTGGTGGACTTCTCTAACATCCCTAATAGCATGATATCACCAGACAAGAACAAATTTGTCACACTCTACACATTCTAAATCAGCCTTCCCCACAATGGTGCTGTGCCAGATGGGCTAGACAGATCTGAGCAATAGTGAACCAGCCATCTCTTACAATAGCTAGTTTCTTTTTGTAGTGTATTTGGAAGAAAGAGACAGTTATTAGAATAGTACAGAAAAGGCGTTCACACCTAAGGGAAGAACAGTTGTTTGCATTATCAACATGCTGTACGAATTGACAAATGTGTCACACTAATTTACACACTCTAAATCAGCCTTCCCCAAAATGGTGCAGTACCAGATGCTCTGGACAAATCCTCACATCACCTAATGAACCATTTCTAAGAACAGCACACAACAGAAGTTCACACTCAAGGAAAGAACAGTATCTCCGTACTTTACTGAAGGAGTGTACTTCAATCATACACAGTCTTTCTGTTTCATCATTAGATGCTCCTTTTTATTTAGATATGGCCTCAGTACAATAATGTAGTATTTTGGGATGAAGATGCAACCCAGTAACCCCAAACTGGAGGCCAAGATAGAGAAGACCTGCACAGCTACCATGTATTTCCCCTTGGTGCTCAGGTAGGATGGCACAAAGGACACCCAAACACTGCAAAACACCAACATGCTGAAGGTGATCAGCTTGGCTTCATTGAATGCCCCAGGCAGCTTCCTGGCTAGGAAAGCCACCATGAAGCAGATGGCAGCCAGGAAGCCCATGTAGCCAAGGGTACTATAAAACATGACAACAGACCCTTCATTACATTGCAGGATGATCTGCCCAGTCTGGGAACGTATATCAGAGTCTGGGAATGGAGGAGAGATTCCCAGCCAGAGAATGCAGGTGCCCACTTGAACACCAGAGTAACAAATCACAATGGAGTTTGCCAAACTCTTCCCCAGCCATTTCCTCATCCTGTTTCCTGGCTTTGTGGTTAGAAATGCCACCACCACTGTGATAGTTTTTGCCAACAAAAAAGAGACGGCAACTGAGAAGATGATGCTGAAGGCAGTTTGTTGGAGAAGGCAGGTCACCTTCTGGGGCTGACCAATGAATAGGAAGGAGGAGAAGAAGGAAAGCAGGAGGGAGATGAGGAGCATGTAGGTGAGGTCGCAATTATTGGCTTTGACTACTGGAGTTTCTCGATATTTAATGAAGATTCCCAAAAGCAGACCAGTGGTTATGGACAAGAGAAGGTAACTGAGAGCTAGGATAATCCCCAAAGGTCATTTGTAGGAGAGGAAGTTCATAAGTTTAGGAACACATTGATCTCGGTCTTTGTTTGGATGCTGATCATCTGGACACTTGTTGCAATGATCTGCGTCTGAAAAGAGAAGAGCGGGTGCAGCATCACTAATCCTGCCTCATCCAAAGGGTAGTGCCCTGAAAATGGTTTAGACAACAATTCCCAGTGTTCCTGAGTATTGGCCATGCTAGCTGGCTCTTCTAGGAATTGAAGTCCCAAACATGTGGAAATCTACTTCCTGCCCATCCTTGGTTTAAAAGATATGTTAGTCGATGAAAGCCTATATGCCACAAGATGAACATGAGACCAGGACAGGGAAAACAACAAAAATTAATCACATGAATTAGGGAAGAGAATATGCCAGATTTCAGTATTCCATATCCAGGTTAGGTCTGTTGGTATCTTGTAATCATGATGGCTCTATGGTGGCTCCCACATTTTCCTGATTCTTTGTAAGCTGCTCTGGGAGCCTTCTTTTTTTCTTGCTGATGAGGATAAAAATACTTTGAATAAACAAATAATAAATGCACATGTACCTCCTACGTATACTAAGGCAGGCTGGCTCTGCATACCAGCTGCTTCGGGTAAAACAGGACCTGCTGCCTTCAGGTCCAGCTTGTGAGCTTCTCAGAGCTACCTGTTTGGCCCCTTGGGGAATAGATGCTGGACTTGATGGTCCATTGATGTCAACCAACATGGGTCTCCTTGTTTTCAGTGACTGGGAAAATGGTCAGAATGGAGAAGGCTATAAGGTCAGCCCAGTGCATCACCAACAAAAAAGGATCCCAGAAAGAAGATCCAGGAAAGGCCCTTGCCTGAGATATTGGATTCTATGCCAGTCCAAGTCATTCTCTGGGTGAGTGGCTCCTGTGTCCTTTAATGTGGCCAGCTGCCTGCTCTGGATGGGGTTACCCTCCCGCTGAAGGAGCAGCTGTGTAGTCTGAAGGTGCGCATTGAACTAACACTGTCAATGAAGGCACAGTTTCTTCAGTGGCTAGGTGTGCCTAAAACCAGCTCTGGCAGGTAAGAGAGTTATGGCAACTCCTGGGGTAGCTTGACCATAGTGTTCCATGCTTTGGTAGCAACACATCTGGATTACTGCCGTGAGCTTTATGTGGGGCTGCACTTAAGGTTTCTTTGGAAGCAGGTTGCTTTCCCCCCTGTACTCCAGTACTTCAGGATATTTGTTTCAACTCCCTTTGTGAAATTAGTTAGTGAACACATTAATAATTAACTATACAAAATGCCACAAGGAACCAGTGCATACAACAACCCAGCCAAAATATGTCAGTGCGTGTGTTCCCTATTCCGCAAGACCAGCTCTTTGCTCTGGAGTCTCCTACCTTCCTGAGCAGAGATGGTTCCTTCTGAACATGGAGCACAGGCATAGCAGCAGATGGGCTTTCCTTCCTTAATCATCTTGGCAAATCCAGGACGACAATTCTCAGTACATCTGGAAAAAGGCACGGTCTATCCAAGGATATAAGAAACATTCCCCAAAATGAGTTAGTCTGGAAGTTGTATTTAAGTTGGTGGAAACTGGTTATATAGTTGGACACAGCATAAAAGGAAAATTTGGTCTGTTAGTTAAACATTATATTAGAATAAAGACAAAAATTAAGATGGTTGAATAGGTGACTAGATTCAGAAAACTGAAATTCGGGCATAATCCCATACTTCCACCTGAGGAGGCAAAGAAAGAGAGAGGAGAGAGATCTTGTGGAGAAATTTTATCTCAGTGGAAGAGTCCATATTGGCCATGCAGAAAGTCTCATGTTCAAGACCAGGCATCTTCAATCAAAAGTACCTGGTAGCAGACAATGTGTAAAAACTTTCCCTGAAGTCTGAGAACATCACTGCCAGTCAGAACAGACAATAATAGGATGGATTCACCAATAGTATGGCAGCTTGGTGTGGTCCAGCGTCCATAACAGCCCTCAGAAAAAAAACTGAATGCTGAGAAGGAGCCAGAATGCATTTGGTTTCAGTCAGTTAAGGCTGGTGCCTCCCACAAACACTGGGGGAGTTGTGGGGAGCAGGGACACCATAGTCAAAGCCAGGGGACTATCAGAGATTGTGCAGTCTTTGTAATAATTAAAGCCAGCATCTACAGGAATGGGAAACTGAGGCATATGAACTTTAAGATAATGAGTGCAAAGTGGGTGGGTGGGGATTGCCATATCCACACAAAAGCACACCTTCAGATTCATGTTCTCTTGATTCAGCAACAACTGCCATTGCACAGAGATTGAAGTGATTTACAAAATCAAAGGTGCGAAACAGTGGGGTGGGAATTTACACAGTCACAGAAACTGAGGAGAAGGAGGAGGAATACATTCTCAGAGCATCCCTAATCCACCTTTTTCTATGTTGCAGCAACAACAAGATCACAAAAAATATTATGTTGGTATCAGCTAGGGATGTACGAAAGTCACTTACCTGGTCTCGCAGCTTGCTTCACGGTGGGAGGGAGGCGCTTCGCTTCTCTCCCCGAAGTCCAGGTGAGGGGGGGGAGCCGTCCCGCCTCGCCCGGCCGAAATTGAGGCCGGGGGTGAGGCTTCCCGCCTCGCCCAGCCGAAATTCAGGCCAGGGAGAAGCGCCCCATCTCCCCAGCCGCGAACTACGAAAGTAAAAAAAAAAAGACACCATGATAGGCTACGTAACGACTTACTCAGCCTATCACGGCTAGATTTGCAAAGTCAGCCATGATAGGCTACGTTAATCATTACGTAGCCTATCATGGGTGACTTTGGAAAAAAAAAAAGCACGTACACAAATGGCGGCCCCCATGGGGCGCCGCCATTTGCATTCCTTATTTGGTCCCGGTAGTCTACGTAAAGATTTACGCTATTTGCGTTGCCCTTATTTTCGCCGTAGTCTACGTAAATCTTTACGTAGACTACAGGGACCAAATAAGGAACGCAAATGGCGGCGCCCCATGGGGGCCACCATTTGCGTACGCACTTTTTTTTTTTTTTCAAAGTCACCCATGATAGGCTACGTAACGATTAACGTAGCCTATCATGGCTGACTTTGGAGATCTAGCCGTGATAGGCTACGTTAATCGTTACCTAGCCTATCATGGGGTTGTTGTTTTTTTTTACTTCAGCTGTAATGGCAGCGGCAGCAGCCGGTCGAAAGACCAGCTGCTGCCCCCGCTGAAAGCCCGCCGAACCGCGGCCGGGACCTGTCACCGGGAGGGACATTCGGCTACAGTAAGTCCCATCCCGGGCGGGTGGTGGGGGTGGCGGGGGGGCAGAAAATTTCACCACTGATTTCGGGGGGCCGAATGCGTTGGTGCTTGGCCCCCTGAAGATTTGGGGAGAAATTCTCTGCCATCCCTAGTATTTATTTATTATTTATTTATTTAATTTCTATACCGCCCAATAGCCGAAGCTCTCTGGGCGGTTCACAAAAATTAAAAACCAAACACACAATAAAACAATTTAAAATATATAGAATATTAAAACCACAATATAACAATACAACCACAATAAAATCTAGCAGCAGTGCAGGAGTTTAAAATACAGATTCAAAACAACAAAGATAAAAATTTAGAAAGCTAAAATGCCTGGGAAAATAAAAAGGTCTTCACCTGGTGCCGAAAGGAATGCAATGTAGGCGCCAGGCGAACCTCACTAGGGAGCTCATTCCAGAGCCGGGTGCCACAGCAGAAAAAGCCCTCCTCCTAGTAGCCACCCGCCTCCCTTCCTTTGGCAGGGGCTCACGGAGAAGGGCCGCTGATGATGATCTTAAGGTCCGGGCAGGCACATATGGGAGGAGGCGATCCTTCAGGTAACCTGGCCCCAAGCCATTAAGGGCTTTGAATATTAACACCAGCACTTTGAATCAGGCCTGGAAATGGACTGGTAGCCAGTGCAGCTGGAAAAGTACTGGTGTAATATGAGCTCGCAGGCCAGTCCCTGTTAACAGTCCCTGTTGATCTTGCTGCCCTATTTTGGACCAGCTGAAGTTTCCAGACTGTTTTCAAAGGCAGCCCCACGTATAACACATTGCAGTAATCCAGACGAGAAGTTATCAGAGCATGGATAACTGTAGCTAGGCTATCTCTGTCCAGATAAGGGCGTAGTTGGTATACCAGCCTAAGCTGATAAAAAGTGCTCCATGCCACTGAGTTCACCTGTGCCTCAAGTGACAGTTCTGGATCCAAGAGCACCCCCAAACTACGAACCTGATCCTTTAGGGGGAGTGCAACCCCCTCCAGAACAGGTTGAATATCACCTAGCCGGGCAGACGAACCACCCACTAACAGTACCTCCGTCTTGTCTGGATTGAGTTTCAGTTTATTGGCCCTCATCCAGTCCATTACCGTGCCCAGGCACTGATTCAGAACAGCCACTGCCTCATCTGGTTTTGATGAGAAAGCGAGGTAGAGCTGGGTGTCATCTGCATATTGATGGCACCTCAGCCCACACCTCCGGATAACCTCCCTCAGCGGTTTCATGTAGATGTTAAACAGCATGGGGGATAAAATAGAGCCCTGTGGAACCCCATGGCACAATTGCCATGGCACAGAGCAATCATCCCCCAGCACCACCTTCTGGAATCGGCCATCCAAGTAGGAGCGGAACCACTGTAGTGCAGTGCCTCCAACTCCTAACCCAGACAACCTATCCAGAAGGATACTATGGTCGATGGTATCGAAAGCCGCTGAGAGGTCCAGGAGAATAAACAGGGTCACACTCCCCCTGTCCCTCTGCCGGCAGAGGTCATCCCACAGGGCGACCAAGGCAGTTTCCATTCCAAAACCAGGCCTGAAGCCCGATTGAAATGGATCTAGATAATCCGTTTCATTCAACAGTGCCTGCAGCTGTCCTACAACCACCCGCTCAAGCACCTTACCCAGGAAGGGGATGTTGGCCACTGGCCTATAATTGTTAACATCCTCTGGGTCCAGGTTAGGCTTTTTCAGGAGTGGTCTAATGACCACCTCTTTTAAAGCAGCAGGCACCACTCCCTCTCTCAAGGAGGAATTTACAACCTCCTGGACCCAGCCGGACAACCCCTCCTTGTTTGATTTAATAAGCCATGAAGGGCAAGGGTCAAGCACACAAGTGGTCGATTGGACTTGGCCAAGCACCTTGTCCACATCCTCAGGCCTCAGTAACTGAAACTCATGCAATAAAACTGGACCAGACAGTGCTCTGAACGCCTCTACCAATGGAACTGCATTAATGGTGGTATCCAATTCATGACGAATCTGAGCGACTTTATCCTCAAAGTGCTGTGCAAACTTGTCACAGCGTGCTACCGAGGGTTCCACCGTCTCTCTCCCTGGCCCAGAATGTAACAGGCCGCAAACCACTTGGAAAGCTCCACTGGATGACCCTGAGAAGATGCAATGCTGGTGGAAAAGAACTGTCTCTTTGCCACCCTCACCGCCACAGAGTAGGCTCGATAGTGGGCTCTTACCTGTGTTCGGTCAGACTCAGCATGAGTTTTCCTCCACCTGCGTACTAGCCGTCTCCCCTCTTGCTTCATTGCCCTCAGCTCAGGTGTATACCAAGGAGCTGGCCGGGGTCTTCTCAGAGGGAGAGGGCGCTTGGGCACGATCGTGTCACCCGCCCAAGTCATCTCTGCATTCCGCAGAGCGACCTGGGCTTCGACAGGAGCACCAACCATACCAGCAGGAAAATCCCCCAGAGCCCTCTGGAATCCATCGGAATCCATTAATCTCCGGGGGTGGACCATTTTAATAGGTCCCCCACCCTTGCAGAGGGGAAAGGCTGCCAGAAGTCTAAACCTCAGCAGGAAGTGATCTGACCATGACAAAGGGACAGATGTTAATTCCTCCACTTTCAGATCACCATCCTCCTGCCCAGTCGAGAAAACCAGATCAAGCATGTGTCCTTTTATATGCGTTGTGCCGATGACATGTTGGGACAGCCCCATGGTTGTCATGGCGGCCATGAAGTCCTGAGCCGCCCCGGATACAGCAGCCTCGACATGGAAGTTGAGATCCCCCAGGACCATCATCCTAGGGGTCCTCAACACCAAGTCCGAGACCACCTCCGTCAACTCAGGCAGGGAGTCTGATGGGCAGCAGGGTGGGCGGTACACCAACAGAAATCCTAATCTGTCCCGGGTACCCAACACAAGGTACAAACACTCAAGATCTGCACTTGAATGAGCAGGAAGCCTGGAGAGGGAGATTGAATTCCTATAGACCACGGCAACCCCCCTCCCCAACCCTCAAGTCGGTGTTGGTGCTGCACCGAGTACCCAGGAGGGCACAGCTGGGAGAGAGTGACCCCTCCCAGTTCCCCCACCCAGGTCTCAGTAATACATGCCAGGTCAGCCCCCTCATCCACAATCAAATCATGGATGAGGGAGATTTTATTTTGGGCTGACCTGGCATTCAGCAGCAGCACCACCAGACCCGAGGGCAGACTGGTAAGGCTGCCAGGAACCATCAGGTTGGGGGAAGAACCAGAAGAGGGGACAGCTGTAAGGTGTCTAGCCCCTCTTCTCCTCAGCTGGCCTGTTAATCCCCCAACGCCATACCTCCCCCTGCCCGTGACCACAGTTATGGTGGCACCTCCCCGACCCCCTGAGTTGCCCAATAGTCCTCCCAGGCACATATTAAAATGTTAGGATATAAAATGCACAACAGTTTAAAAGAATATAAAAGATAAACGAGATAAAAGAGAACAGCAGCTAAGAAGGAGCAGATAAAGTCCACGTTTGCCCCTTTCCCCTTGTCTTTAAAGCTGCTGCCCTCTGCTGCTGCTATTTGCTGCTGGTATTGTGGCTGCTGGTGTCTCTGGAGAGGCAGGTGGGTAGGTCTTCAGATCCTACGCAACTCCAAGTGCGACGCTAAGTGCGCACTTAGCGTCGCACTTGGTGCGACGCCGAGGCTCTGCCTCTAGCAGCCCCGCCTTAGTTACCTGTGGGCGGGGGCAGAAGCAGGCTCAGGCTCAGGATCCACCCGGTGCAGCTGCTAGTATCAGCCCCGATTCTCCTGTTCTAATAGCAACTCTTTTTGCACAGAGAATCAACTGACTTTAAGGACAGAACAGTGGGAACAGCAACACAAAAGCATGATGATGATGGTGATATCCTCAGAACTGCACAGAATAGCATCTTATGCAACCTGACAACAAATTGTGATATAGCAACCAAATTCCTCTACTTTTACTAACAATAAAGAATCTTCTTGGTGGCACCTTAAATAATAATGGATTCATGCTAGCCTAAGTTTTCTGGGCACCATTCACTTCATCATAGAATAATAGAATAGTAGGGTTGGAAGGGGCCTACAAGACCATGAGGTCCAACCCCCTGCTCAATGCAGGAATCCAAGTCAGAGGATCCCTGACAAATGGCTGTCCAGTGGCTCCAGCCTCATCTTGAATGCCTCCAGTGTGGAAAAGCCCACTACCTCCCTAGGTCATTGGTTCCATTGTCGTATAGCTCTAACAGTCAGGAAGTTTCTCCTGATGTTCAGCCGGAATTTGGCTTCTTGTAACTTGAGCCCATTATTCCATGTCCTGCATTCTGGGATGATCAAGAAGAGATCCTGGCCAGACTTCCAGTAGGAGCGACTTTGTCTTCTCAATTAGCAGAACAGGCTAAGAGGCTGGATACAATCCAAAATTCTATTACTAACCTTCAAGGCACTGTGGATTTAATTAATAGCTCTTTGCAAAAGATGGAATTGAAGGTTAATGCTCTCCAAGACCAGGTGTCTGTGCAAGAGACAGCTGTGCATGCCTCCCATAATATCCTGTCTGCGAGAATTTCCCAACTGGAGGCATATACTCGTAGAGTGAATCTGCGTATCCTTGGTATCAAAGATCTGCCTGCTGATATAAGTCTGTCTAAATTCTTGGATAAATTTCTGCATGAACTACTCGCTCTACCATCTGATTATTTACTCGATATTGAGCATGCATACCATGTTCCAGGTTGAGTTCGTGGCATCAAAGGGACAGCCTATACTGTTATAGTTCATTTTGCAAGAGTTTCTACAAAAAATCATATTTTGCTCTTGGCAAGAGAAGTGGGAGAATTGGGGGGGAGCAATATGAGACAAAGTTATGTTATCTCCGGATTACACTAAAGAAATTGCTGATAAAAGAAGGCAATTTACCAAGGCAAGAAATCAGGCAAGACAAATGAATCTGCAATATCATATCAAATATCCTGCTATAGTTTGCATTCTTTTTGAAGGCCAGGTGAAAAAGTTTTTAAATCATGAAATGGCGGAGGCTTGGCTAGCTGGCATTCAAAGTAAGGCATGGGAGACATCTTCCCCAGCCTCATGAAGGGGGACTTTTCAATTATTTTTCCTCTTCAGATTTGTTTGGGTTATAAGGTCCGGGCAGTAAGCCAGTCCAGATGACTGTTTACATATATACCCCCCTTTATTTTCTCTCTTTTTCTTACTTTTTTTTTTTACATTAGACATGATATACTGTATAATAAAATTCCTGTTTGTGTGTGTATGGGTATGTCTACATTCATATATAGATCTAGAAATGACACTATCTAAAATATAGATAGTATGAAATTGTAGGGATGCACGAAAGTCACTTACCTGGTCTCGCAGCTTGCTTCGCGATGGGGGGGAGGCGCTTCGCTGCTCCCCCTGAAGTTCAGGCCGGGGGGGGAGGCTTCCCGCCTCACCTGGCCGAAATTCAGGCCGGGGAGAAGCGCCCCATCTCCCCGGCCGCGAACTTCAAAAGAAAAAAAAAAACGCCCCTGTGATAGGCTACGTAACGATTAACGTAGCCTATCACGGCTAGATCTGCAAAGTCAGCCATGATAGGCTACGTTAATCGTCATGTAGCCTATCACGGGTGAATTTTTTTTAAAAAAAAGCGCATACGCAAATGGCGGCCCCCATAGGGAGCCGCCATTCGCGTTCCTTATTTGGTCCCTGTAGTCTACGTAAAGATTTACATAGACTATGGTGAAAATAAGGGCAACGCTATTTGTCAGTGCGTGTGTTCCCTATTCCGAAAGACCAGCTCTTTGCTCTGGAGTCTCCTACCTTCCTGAGCAGAGATGGTTCCTTCTGAACATGGAGCACAGGCATAGCAACAGATGGGCTCTCCTTCCTTAATCATCTTGGCAAATCCAGGAGGACAATTCTCAGTACATCTGGAAAAAGGCACAGTCTATCCAAAAATATAAGAAACATCCCAAAAAATTACTTAGTCTGGAAGTTATATTTAAGTTGGTGGAGACTGGTTATACAGTTGGAAACAACATAACAGGGAAATGTGGTCTGTTAGTTAAACATTATATCAGAATAAAGGCCAGAATTAAGGAGGTTGAATGGGTGATTAGATTCAGAAAACTGATTGCGGCATAATCCCATCCTTCCACCTGAGGAGAGAAAGAAAGAGAGAGGAGATAGATCTTGGGGAGGGATTTTATCTCAGTGGTAGAGCACATTCTTGCCATGCAGAAGGTCCTGTGGTCAAGACCTGGCATCTCCAGTCAAACATACTAGGAGATGTGAAAAATATTTCCCTGAACTCTGAGAACATCACTGCCAGTCAGAACAGAGAATAATAGAATGGCTTGACCAATAGTATGGCAGCTTGGTATGGTCCAGTGGAAAACTGAATGCTGAGAAGGAGACAGAACCACTTTGGTTTCAGTCAGTTGAGGCTGGTGTCTCCCACTAACATAAAAAAAAAACATTTACGTAGCCTATCACGGTTGACTGCAGGGACGCAAACAGCGGCGGCTATGGCTGCCGCCATTTGCGTCCCTGCTAGCCAGCGGCCGGATGTCCGGCTGCTGGCGGAGCACAGCCGGCCGGCCAAGGGGGCGAGGATTCTGGGGGGAGGGATGGAACGCCTCCCCCCGAACCATAAACATAATTCGCGAAAGGTAAGTACCTTTCGTACATCCCTAAATATGCAACCTGAGAACTAATTGTGACAGCAACCAAATTCCACTTCTTTTAAGCATGTTCTAGGTAGGGATGTATGAAAGTCACTTACCTTTTCGAAGAGTGACATTCTCAGTGGGGGGGAGGCGCTCCATCCCTCCCCCTGAAATTCTGTCTGGCCAGCTCCGCTCCACAGAGATTCCGCGGAGCCACCAGCTGGGGCTGCCCGCAGCCGGACATCCGGCCTGCTGGGCAGCCTGCAGGGATGCAAATGGCGGTTGCCATAGCCACCACCATTTGTGTCCCTGTATTTTGCCGTGATAGGCTATGTAAATATTTACATAGCCTATCATGGCAAGCCCAAAAAAACAGTGGACGCAAATGGCGGCGGCTATGGCGGCCGCCATTTGCGTTCCCTATTTTTCGCCGTTTTAGCCTACGTAAATATTTATGTAGGCTATTATGGTGAAAAAAAGGGGGAATGCAAATAGCATGGTGGGTGCCATTTGCATTCCTTCCCCCCCATTTTAGCCTATGTAAATATTTACGTAGGATATTACAGAAAAAAGGAACGCAAATAGCACCCACTACGCCATTTGCGTTCCCCTTTTTTTTGCCGTAATAGCCTACGTAAATCTTTACGTAGGCTAATACAGCGAAAAAAAGGGAAAGCAAATGGTGGCCACCGTAGCCGCCATTTGCATCCGATGTTTTTTTTTTTGGCTTAGCGTGATAGGCTACATAAATACTTACGTAGCCTATCACAGCCTCCGCAGGGACGCAAAAGGCATTTGCGTATGCGTGTGTGTGGTGTGTTTTTTTGTAAGGTCGTAAACATTTATGTAGCCTATCACGGCTTACTGCTGGGATGCAAATGGCGGCACGTACGGGATATTTAGGGATGTACAAAAGGCATCATGGCTATGATGAAGAAGCGAATGGCGGCCGCAGCGTGGCCACCATTCACAAGTCAGTGTGGATGGCAGCAGGTAAGTGCTCCGTTTCGTGCGCCTTTTGTGGGGTGGGGGGGTGGGGGTTTTGTTCCACCACAGATTTCTTCATGGATCTGTGGAGGAATTCTCTGACATCCCTACTTCTAGGTGGCACCTTAACTATTAATGTATTCATGCTGGCCTAGGTTTTCTGGGCACCGTTCACTTCAATATATGGAAAGGACCCCCTTTCATACCTATTCAGAATTAACTGTGAGAATTTGCACAGTACAAATAGCCATTTCTAAATTTCTACTCTCAAGTAAGGAGGACTGGATTACTCAGGATTAAGTATGAGAAAGCATACATGCAAAGCTTGGAATGTGGGCTTATGGGGTTGTAAAATAATGAAGGATTATAGGGTGGATTTAACAAATGAAATTGCAAAATACACTACAGATGGGATGGGGGGGTAAAAACAAGAGCCAAAATGCGTAGGATCCACAAAAGAATTTACAAAGACATTTAACACCTTCAAAATTATAGAGAGAGAAAGGAGAGCGAGAGAGAGGGAGACAGAGACCTCCCTTCCTCTGGTGTGTGGTCTGAATTCAGTCAGCTTTCCTCTGTACACCTCTCTCTCTCTCTCTCTCACACACACACACACACACACACACACACAGAGCGGCACTACAGTCCCACAGGGCACTCATGCCTTAAAGCAAATTTGGGGTCCTGCCTGACAGAGGGGACCCAAACATTACATGATGAGAACCAGGGGGATCAATCCATTCACTATCCTGCTTCCCTGCTCTCTGTGCTACCTTCTCTGACATTTGTAGGGATGTACGAAAGTACCGCCATGGATCACGGGGAGGCCGAATGCCAGCGCATTCGGCCCCCCCGAAATCGGTGGCAGAACGCCCCCCCGGGACAGGACTTACCTGGGGCGGATCTACCTGGCGGCGGCGGCTCCGGCGGCGGTTCGGCGGCGGCTGCTGCGGTAGGGATGGGGGAGAATTTCTCCCCGAAACGTCGGGGGGGGCGAGTGCCAACGCATTCGGTCCTCCGAAGGTTCGGGGAGAAATTCTCCACCCCCCCACACCCCCCAGGATGGGACTTACCTTTTACGAATGTTGCTCCCGGCGGCGGCTCCCGGCGGCGGTTCAGCAGGTCTTCGTCAGGGGCGGGGGCGGCAGCCGGTCTTTTGACTGGCTGCCGCCGCCGCCATTACAAGAAAAGTAAAAAACAAAACAAAACGCCCCTGTGATAGGCTACGTAACGATTAACGTAGCCTATCACGGCTAGATTTGCAAAGTCAGCCGTGATAGGCTACATTAATCGTTACGTAGCCTATCACGGGTGACTTTAAAAAAAAAAGTAGTGTAGTGCGTACGCTAATGGCAGCCCCTATAGGGAGCCGCCATTCACGTTCCTTATTTGGTCCCTGTAGTCTACATAAAGATTTACGTAGACTACGGCGAAAATAAGGGCAAAGCAAATAGCATAGACGCTACGCTATTTGCGTTCCCCTTATTTTCGCCGTAGTCTACGTAAATGTTTACGTAGACTAAGACGAGCCAAAATAAGGAACACAAATGGCGGCGCCAATGGGCGCCGCCATTTGCGTACACGTGTTTTTTTGTTTTGGTTTTTAATCAGCTGTGATAGGCTACGTAAACATTTACGTAGCCTATCACAGCTGACTGCAGGGAAGCAAACGGCGGCGGCTGTGGCTGCTGCCATTTGCATCCCTGCAAGCCAGTGGCCGGATGTCCGGCCGCTGGCGGCGCCGGCCAGCGGCTCCGCAGAATCCCTGCAGAGCAGAGCCGGCCGGCCAGGATTCCGGGGGGGGGGAGCGATGGAGCGCCTCCTCCCCCAGCCAGAATTTCAGGGGGAGGGATGGAGCACCTCCCCCCAGCATCAGCATAATCCGCAAACAGGTAAGTGACTTTCGTACATCCGTATTGTGTTTTGTGATGGCCATGCTCACCAGCACAGCCATTTTGTGAAGGGGCACACCCCTCGTGGGTGCCATATTTTGACAGCACCCACAACAGTTTGGAACATTTTGAATATGCCCTGAAAAAATTAGAGGAAAGCTGGCCTAGCATACTTCACAGCAGGACTCCACGGGTTTAGGGGTGCACGAAAGTCACTTACCTGGTCTCGCAGCTTTTCACGGTGGGGGGGAGGCGCTTTGCTGCCTTGCCCTTATTTATATAGGGTTGCCCTTATTTTCGCCGTAGTCTACGTAAAGATTTACATAGACTACAGCGACCAAATAAGGAACGGGAATGGCGGCTCCCTATGGGGGCTGCCATTATCCGTACATGGTTTTTTTTTTTTTTAAGTCACCCGTGATAGGCTACGTGACAATTTACGTAGCCTATCACGGCTGACTTTGCAAATCTAGCTGTGATAGGCTACGTTAATCATCACGTAGCCTATCACGGGGTCGTTTTTTTTTTCTTTTATTGGAATGGCGGCGGCGGCAGCCGGTCGAAAGACCGGCTGCCGCTCCCACCCCGGACGAAGACCTGAGAAACCACCGGCCGGACCCGCCGCCGGGAGGGACATTCGCCAAAGGTAAGTCCCATCCGGGGGGGCGGGGGAGGTTTCTCGGAGAATTTCTCCCCGAAACTGTGTTCGGGGGGCCGAACACGTTGGCGCTCGGCCCCCTGAAGGTTCGGGGAGAAATTCTCCGCCATCCCTACATGGGTTCCACCTACTCATGCTAAACCCTTTCTATTCATAGTCGTTGCATTATTTCAGTATAAAGTAATGGATTGGGAACCACATTCCTTAACCATTATGTACAATGGTTACATAATACAATGCTACAATAGCTAATGAACTGATAGACCTTAAGGCTGCAATCCTAAGGCAACGTACATGGGAGTAAGCCCCACTGAACTTAATGACCAAGCCTTATGGAACTCATTGGGTCATACTTTGCATTAGACATGTATGGGATTCCGTGGGAAGTGATATTAAAAGGCATTAATGGAAACAAATAGCTTTCCCCACCCAGTTCAATATCTTGGGCCAGCCCATGGCATTCTGATCAATGGTGAACTTGATCTTCGAGGAGGCCTGTCTCTCTAGACTCCCAACTTTCACTCTAGCAGTGGACCTGGTGGGAAACGCCACCCAGTTAACGTTATAAAAGTTGGAAACAATTTCTCTGTTCTCATCCAAATAAGCTCCATCCATGGAATGATTGTAAAGTCAGAAATTTCTCAGGAAAAGGTGAAGCTAGAATGACATGGGGAAAAGAAAAACCAATTTGGTAAAGAGGAAATTCTGTTGTACATCTTGGCTCTCCACATGTGGTCCTCTAATCTGCAGCAAGTCTTTCAGCTGATGAGCCCTGTTCAAGCATTGTGCCTCAACATGGTATGTTAGCCTGTCTGTAGAATTCCTGGTTGCCTGGAGAGTTCTACCTTCTTTCCAGCAAATGTGCATACGTGGTGCTTCCAGGCCTTGCAGCTCAAGGCAAAGTGAGGCAGTTCTGGTAAGTCTCTAAATCCAACCAGGTTGTGATTTCTCCCTGACAAGTAGACAACTTTCTTTGCCTCCATACCCAGATCACCATCATCCCATTATACAAAACTGAAAGCTAGAGGGAGATGATCTGATACAGCCAGGAGTGGTGGGTCTTTGAGGGCGGGAGGGTCAGAGCACACCCAGGAGTCATGTAAAGTAAAAAAAGAGAGAGAGAAGAAGAAAAGAAAAGAAAAGAAAAGAAACACTGTTTCCCCCAGCCCTGCCAAAGCACCTGCCTTTATATAAAAATAAACATTTGCCCAGGCACTTCCCTTCACAGCGATCTCCGGCAGGGGCCACGGCAGCAGCGGCTGTGCCTGCCCCGCCTGGAGAGTGGCCTTTCCCAGTGCAGGAGCTTCATTACTTCCCCTGCAACTGCTCACTCATGCGCAGAGCCCCGAAACGCTCTAAGGCTGCCCAGTTCTCTGGGTGAGCCCGCTGCCTTGAAGCACATTTTTTTTTAAATCATAATATGACATTTGCTCAGTGTAAGTATTGAGCCTGTACTATCCAATTAGAGAAGACCCCTTCCCTCTGTAAGGGAGGGGGTCTTTTGGCCAATGGGGTTGTCTCCATTCAGGGCATTGCTGGCTGGGACATTGGCTGAGCCAAGCCAGCCAATCATTAAGCTAAAAAAGAGGCAGGAAAGAAGAGAGATAAGTGAGTGTGAGGTGTGAGTGTGAGTGTGTGTGTGTGGGGGGTGTACGCTTGTGCTGGCTTGCTTACTTGGTATTTCTGTGTTCACCTTGACGACCCAGCTCAGTTTAATTCTGGCATATAAACTTTTTCAAAGATGGTGTGGGAGTGGAGTATATAATTTGTGTTGTTGTTGTTGTTGTTGTTGTTGTTGTTGTTGTTGTTGTTATTGCTCTCACTTTCACCCCTTTGCTTTAAATCTGGACTCTGCCACAAACTGCTTTCTCTCTCTTTCTTGCCATATACTTTGGAGAAATTGATGTGTGGCTGTGCATGTGTGTAAATAAGAGGGGGGGTATAACTTGCGAATATCAACATTAGACGTGGCAGCATCATGATTTTGTGTGATTGTGTGACCCCCCCCCTTCACTAATGATTCTCTGTGGAATGTGAGTTGTTTCTGGATCAAGAGAATGTGGGTTCAAATGTGTGCTTTTGTGTGGTCGTGGTTTCCCCACCCCTTATTTTGTATGTATTGCCTTAAAGATTATGTGTCTCAGTGCTTCCTATCTGTGGCATTGCCAGCTGTTGGGGATGCAAAAATTGTTCCACCTCCTGTGACCCACTGGCTCCCCCTCTGCTGATGCCAACCCCCCAGTCAGATCAGCCACCAGCCTCTAGTAGATACAGCCACCAAGTCCTAAGCCAGTCCCAACAGGGCAGCCTCTGCATGAATGTTGCAGAGACTCAATGCAATTATCTTAAGAGACCCCAACACCACATCTGCCACAACCCCAGTGAGCCCAGGTTGTCAGATCACTGAGTAGCGTGCCGTGTGTTACAACCATGGAATCCCCGTTTGCTCCTGGACACCTTTTCAAGATAAAAACTCAAAAATTGAAGGATTTCTAACTGAGGCACCTGATAGACCATAGCATGTCCACTACCACATCCCTGCCACAAGCTGCATTCAAATCCCCACTATGGTTTACTTTGAAGCTCAATAGCTTAAGCTAACTGTTGTGAGGGGGAAAAAAATGGGTTTCAGTTCCTTGGAGGAAAGTTGAGGTATAAATGGAATGAATAAATACGATCTGTGAAGGAAAAGGAATACCTGCCATGAATGCACCATTTGAATTTCCTACTTATTTCCACCCACCATCCTCATCCCATTCAGTCGAGATGAGTATGCAGCATGTAAGGTCTGTGCCAAAGCCTGGATGGAACTGTAAATACTGTAGGAGTCTTGAGACAGGACCTTTTCAATCACATCCTGGAACAATTTCTCCCAGTTTTCATTTTCTCCACGTCTTTTCCAGGCTTTCAGAGACAACATCTTCCTTGAATATAAACAATGGAATACTGTCTTTCCAAACTGCTTGATAGCAATGAAAAACAAGTCCAAATTGCCATATTGTGTCCTTCTGTTTTTCTTGATTATGAAGGACAAGGAAGCATGGGTGTGCTGGAGTTGGAGGTCCTGCAGTGCTGTTGCAATGAACACTTTCCCCACAATTGTTTTTGTGATCTGTTCAACTCTATGAATGATTAATACTAGAGTGATTATGATCTGAGAGTCCCCTGGAAAAACAACTACATTGACCCGAGTGTCTATAAAATATGAAGTTATGTTGGCCATGCTTTTAGTCCTAAGCAGCACTGGGATGCTTGCTGAGAAGGCAATGCAAATGCCATTTTTTAGGAGCACAGGTGGAAAGTTGCTCATGAGTCTTTTTCCACTGTCATTTTCTGGAGCCAGGAGACTGATCCAAGTCCATCCAAAATGCAGGAGCAGTTGGACAATCTCCAGGTAAGGTGGTTCTGGTTTGGGGACCATCCAGTATAACAAGGGGAATTTGTGTCTATCCTTGAGAACTTGACTGACAAACCCATAACTGACCTAGGAAAGAGAGAGAGATTTGTGTGTGTGTTTTAATAATAATAATAATAATAATAATAATAATAATATGCATTTTCACACTTCAGTCTATTGGGCTAAAGTGTAAATGTTGGGAAAATTCACACTGATACATTCAATTTCCCCATTTCAACCAGCTGAAAAACAGGCTGAAAACAAAAGAAGGTTGCAAGTGGATACTGGAGAATTTCAGCAAGCTTGAAAATTGCTGGTTCTACCATCCTTTCCCATTTCACAGAAGGAAAACTGATCGGGCTCAGAGAAAACTGACTTGGTCTACATACATATAAGGCGTAGATGGTATCTGAAGCCGAAGGCACCTAGTTAGTCCCAGAAACAAGCAAATAACCATGGTGATGCTTAAAGAAACACATACACAAGACACCAGCCTCCACACCCTCCCAACCAGTCTAGGCAAATCACACCTACATCTGCTGCTAGGATCTGAGCTAGCATTGCTTGACAGAGAAAGAGATCTTCGGGCTGTGGTGAATAGCTCGATGAAAATGTTGATCCAGTGAGCGTCTGCTGTAAAAAAAGGAAAAATCTCTGTTGGCCATAATTAGAAAAAGGAACTGTAAATACAACAGCCAATATCATAATGCGCTACTCCAACTCCATGGTGGATGCCAAACCTAAAATTGGATACTGCAATATTGGAAGAGGTGAAGAAAAGGGCAAGCAAAGTGGCTGGAGTAACTTCTCTGGGAGGAAAAGTTCCAACATCTGGGACAGTTTTGCCGAGAATTAAATAAGTTTATGGAGAGAGGTGTACAAAATTATGCATGATGTGGAGGAAATGGATAGGGAGAAACATTATCCCATATCACTGGGACACAGGGTCATCCCATCAAGCTGAGTGCTGGGAGATTCAGGACAGATTAAAGTAACTACTTTTTCACCCAGTATATAGTCATAATATGGACGTCACTACCACAAAATGTAGTGATGTCAGTTGCTTGGAAGGCTTTCAAAGCGGATTAAACAAATTCATGGCAGATAAGCTATCAATGGCTACTTATCATGATGGCTAGTTATGACCTCCAGTTCTGAGGCAGAATGCCTCTATATACTAGGGATGTCAGATAAATCCATTGCAGATTCAAATGAGGCTGGATTAAGGAATCTGCAGTGGATTGGGACCACTTACCTCCGCTCCAGGAGGACTGGAGGCGGAATGGCACTTGGCTGCTTCCTGCCAGCCAGAGCTGTTCACCTCCTCCCTGTCCCTGCCGATTGCCATGTCTTCTTTTTTTAAAAAAAAATGGCGATTGGGAGGATGTGCCCATAGACTTATATGCAAATGGAGTCATGAATCTTGCATATAGGTCTATGTGTCCATAGGCTTATACGCAAGATTAATGACTCTATTTGCGTATAAGTCTATGGGCACATCCTCCCAATCGCCCTTTTTTTTTTAAAGACATGGCAATCGGCAGGGACAGGGAGGAGACGAATGGCTTTGGCTGGCAGGAGGGAAGGTAAGCGCCCCCAACCCAGTCCCCCCCCCCTGAATCCGAGCAGAACTGAACTGCTCTGGGGGATTCCAGGGGGGAGGAATGGATTGCCTCTCCCCCCCATGGATTCCCCACCAGAACAGATGGTGGGGAATCCGTACACCCCTACTGCATACATGTTGCTTGGGAACATGAGCGCAGAGTGTTGTGCTCACATCCTTCTTGAGAGCTTCCCACAGGCAGCTGGTTGGCCTGGACTGGAAAAGCCTTTGCTGGACTGGATAGGTCTTTGGTGTGATTCAGTGGGGCTCTTATGTTCCCTTCATAGATGGGTATCATAGGGATGCCCTCAAAATGTCAAGGCTACTCTTGCACAAAGCCCAAACATGTTCAATCCCCTCTGAGGCAGCAAATTTCCTGGCAAATTTCATCCACATCTGCCAAGGAATAAACAACTTCCTGGCAGTTCCCATTAGATAAAAAGAAAGACCAACACACACACACACACACACACACACACAGAAAGAGAGAGAGAGAGAGAGAGATCATGGAAAATCCTGGACCAAGTTGTATGGTTCCTGATGAGCATAAAAATCTCCAAAGGGGCTACTATGCCTAAAAATATCATCCATCAGAATCAATAGGAGCTTGAAGCCTCAGATGCCCACATCTTGACTCTGGTTTGGTAAGGACTCAAAGCAGGCTGGCTCCAAATCAGTCCAAGCAGAATGGGGCTGGTTTCTGCAGTGACTGATGTCTTTATTTTATTTGTAACCTTCCCATGTTTCCCCAACTCTTCTTCTTCTTGTTGTTCATACTATATGAATATATGTTAAGTAAAAACAGTCTAAATACCTGCAGCCCCTTCATGGATCACTGCCTTGTTGTGGCGAAGGGGCTTGCGTAACTCAGTGAAGCCATAAGCTATGCCGTGCAGGGCCACCCAAGACGGACAGGTCATGGCAGAGAGTTCTGACAAAATGTGGTCCACTGGAGAAGGAAATGGCAACCCACTCCAGTATTCTTGCCAAGAAAACCCCATGGAACGTATCACAAGGCTAAAAGAGATGACGCCGGAAGATGAGCCCCTCAGGTCGGAAGGTGTCCAATATGCTACTGGGGAAGAGCAGAGGGTATTTCCAAGTAGCGCCAGAAAGAGTGAAGCGGCTGGGCCAAACCCGAAAGGACACTCAGCTGTGGATGTGTCTGGTGGTGAAAAGAAAATCCGATGCTGTAAAGAACAATATTGTTTAGGAACCTGGAATGTCAGATCAATGAATCAAGGTAAGCTGGAGGTGGTCAAACATGAGATGGCAAGATTGAACATCGACATCTTGGGAATCAGCGAACTAAAATGGACAGGCATGGGCGAATTTAATTCAGGTGACCATCATATCTACTATTGTGGGCAAGAATCCCTTAGAAGAAATGGAGTAGCACTCATAGTCAACAAAAGGGTGGGAAAAGCATACTGGGGTACAATCTTAAAAATGATAGAATGATCTCAGTACGAATCCAAGGCAAACCATTCAACATCACAGTAATTCAAGTCTATGCCCCAACCACTGAGGCCGAAGAAGCTGAGGTTGATCGGTTCTATGAAGACCTACAACACCTTCTAGAACTAACACCAAAAAAAGATGTCCTCTTCATCATAGGGGATTGGAATGCTAAAGTAGGAAGTCAAGAAATCACCGGGATAACAGGCAGGCATGGCCTTGGTGTACAAAATGAAGCAGGACAAAAGCTAATAGAGTTTTGCCAAGAGAACATGCTGATCATAGCAAACACTCTTTTCCAACAGCACAAGAGGCGACTCTACACATGGACGTCACCAGATGGTCAATATCGAAATCAGATTGATTATGTCCTTTGCAGCCAAAGATGGAGAAGCTCCATACAGTCAGTAAAAACAAGACCTGGAGCTGACTGTGGCTCAGATCATGAGCTGCTTCTTGCAAAATTTCGGCTTAAATTGAAGAACGTAGGGAAAACCACTAAACCATTCAGGTATGACCTAAATCATATCCCTGATGAATATACAGTGGAGGTGAGGAAGAGATTTCAGGGATTAGACCTGATAGACAGAGTGCCTGAGGAACTATGGACGGAGGTCCGTAACATTGTTCAGGAGGCAGCAACGAAATCCATCCCAAAGAAAAAGAAATGCAAGAAAGCCAAGTGGCTGTCTGATGAGGCTTTACAAGTAGCTCACGAAAGAAGGGAAGCGAAAAGCAAGGGAGAAAGGGGAAGATATACCCAACTGAATGCAGAGTTCCAGAGAATAGCAAGGAGAGACAAGAAGGCCTTCTTAAATGAACAATGCAAAGAAATCGAGGAAAACAACAGAATGGGAAAGACTAGAGATCTCTTCAAGAAAATTGGAGATCTCAAGGGAACGTTTTGTGCAAAGACGGGCATGATAAAGGACAAAGAAGGCAGGGACCTAACAGAAGCAGATGAGATTAAGAAGAGGTGGCAAGAATACACAGAAGAACTATACAGGAAAGATCTGAATGTCCCTGATAGACCATGATAGTGCGGTCACTGAACTTGAGCCGGACATCCTCGAGAGTGAAGTCAAGTGGGCCTTAGGAAGCATTAGTAACAACAAAGCTAGCGGAGATGACAGTATTCCAGCCGAGCTATTTAAAATCCTAAAAGATGATGCTGTTAAAGTGCTGCATTCAATATGCCAACAAATCTGGAACACTCAACAGTGGCCACAAGACTGGAAAAGGTCAGTTTACATTCCAATTCCAAAGAAGGGCAACGCCAAAGAGTGTTCAAACTACCGCACAATTGCGCTCATTTCACATGCCAGCAAGGTGATGCTCAAAATCCTACAAGCTAGGCTTCAGCAGTATGCGAACCGAGAACTACCGGAAGTACAAGCTGGGTTTCGAAGAGGCAGAGGAACTAGAGATCAAATCGCCAACATTCGCTGCATCATGGAGAAAGCAAGAGAATTCCAGAAAAACGTCTATTTCTGCTTCATTGACTACGCTAAAGCCTTTGATTGTGTGGATCACAACAAACTGTGGCAAATTCTTAAAGTGATGGGAGTACCAGACCACCTTACCTGTCTCCTGAGAAACCTGTACGAGGGTCAAGAAGCAACAGTAAGAACCAGACATGGAACAACCGATTGGTTCAAAATTGGGAAAGGAGTACGACAAGGCTGCATATTGTCACCCTGCTTATTTAACTTATATGCAGAGTACATCATGAGAAATGCCGGGTTGGATGAATCAGAGGTCGGAATTAAGATTGCTGGGAGAATTATCAACAACCTCCGATATGCAGACGATACCACCCTAATGGCAGAAAGCGAAGAGGATCTCAAGAGCCTCTTGTTGAGGGTGAAAGAGGAGAGTGCAAAAGCTGGTTTGAAACTCAACATTAAAAAAACGAAGATCATGGCATCTGGCCCCATCACTTCCTGGCATATAGAAGGGGAAGAAATGGAAGCAGTGACAGATTTTACTTTCTTGGGCTCCAAGATCACCGCAGACAGTGACTGTAGCCATGAAATTAAAAGACGCTTGCTCCTTGGGAGGAAAGCTATGGCAAACCTAGACAGCATAGTAAGAAGCAGAGACATCACCTTGCCGACAAAGGTCCGTCTAATCAAAGCTATGGTTTTCCCAGTAGTAATGTATGGCTGTGAGAGCTGGACTATAAGGAAGGCTGAGCGCCGAAGAATTGATGCTTTCGAACTGTGGTGCTGGAGAAGACTCTTACGAGTCCCCTGGACTGCAAGGAGGTCAAATCAGTCCATCCTAAAGGAAATCAACCCTGAGTGCTCATTGGAAGGACAGATAATGAAGCTGAAGCTCCAATATTTTGGCCACCTAATGCGAAGAGAAAACTCCCTGGAAAAGACCCTGATGCTGGGAAAGACTGAAGGCAAAAGGAGAAGGGGACGGCAGAGGATGAGATGGCTAGATAGCATCACGGATGCAATGAATATGAACTTGAGCACGCTCCGGGAGAGAGCGCAGGACAGGAAGGCCTGGCGTGCTATGGTCCATGGGGTCACGAAGAGTCGGACACGACTGAACGACTGAACAACAACAACAAATACCTGCAGAATGACTTTGGAGTGCTAGTGTTGGGAGCCCTCCATCTGGAAGCACCCCTAGTCTAGATTCAACCCATTATCAAACACTGAAAACTCACTGCACCCCTTGTATTGTTTCAAACCCTCTGACAGAGGGACAAAGGAATAAGGAAAGTATAACCTTTTCAAACCACATTCAGTTCTTTTCAAAGTACTGCCTGTCTCCAGCCTTACTTGGTGATGCCCAGCCCAATGCCTCCTTCTCGGCTTCTCTGGCAAAGCAGAAGCAAACTGAGCCTACATCCCTCTGGCCCATTCGTACACCTGTGGGATCTTGGAGATGTCCAGTATGGCTGAAAGCTTGGTGGAGATTTCAGAGTCAGCCCCTTCAAGGACTTTGTTGATGTTCAGTCGTTCAGTCATGTCCGACTCTTGGTGACCCCATGGACCATAGCACGCCAGGCCTTCCTGTCCTGCGCTCTCTCCAGGAGCGTGCTCAAGTTCATATTCATTGGATCGGTGATGCTATCTAGCCATCTCATCCTCTGCCGTCCCCTTCTCCTTTTGCCTTCAGTCTTTCCCAGCATCAGGGTCTTTTCCAGAGAGTTTTCTCTTTGCATTAGGTGGCCAAAATATTTGAGCTTCAGCTTCAGTATCTGTCCTTCCAATGAGCACTCAGGGTTGATTTCCTTTAGGATGGACTGATTTGACCTCCTTGCAGTCCAGAGGACTTGTAAGAGTGTTTTTTTTCTTTCATTGCAATGGCGGCGGTGGCGGCAGCCGGTCAAAAGACCGGCTGCCGCTCCCGCCTTGCTCGAACACCCGCCGAACCGCCGGCTGGACCAGCCACCGGGAGGGACATTCGGTGAAGGTTAGTCCCGTCCCGGGGGGGGCGGCGGGCGGAGGATTTCTCCCCAAAACTTGTTCGGGGGGCCGAACACATTGGCACTCGGCCCCCCGAAGTTTCGGGGAGAAATTCTCCGCCATCCCTAAGAATGACAAGACAACATGGGTGTGCTGGAGATGAATCATTTTGGACAAAAAGCTCACACTGAGGTCCTGCAGAGCTGTTGCAATCAAATGATTGATTTGATTCAGTGATCAACAACAGTTGATTTTGTGATCTATTCAACTCTATGAGTGATTTATGCTTGAGTGATTATGATCTGAGAGTCCACTGGAAAAACAACTACAGTGACCCGAGTGTCCATAAAATATGAAATTCTGTAGAACTTCCTTTTTCTCCTATACAGCACTGGGATGCTTCCTGAGAAGGCAATGAAAATTCCTTTTTTCATGAGCACAGCTGGAACCTTACTCCGTTGTCATTGTCTGGAGCCAGGAGACTGATCCAAGTTCATCTGAAATGCAGGAGCAGTTGGACAATCCTGAGGTAAGGAGGTTCTGTTTTGGGGACCATCCAGTGCAAGAAAGGGAACTTGTGTCTATCCCTGGGACCTTGACTTACAAACCTGTAACTGACCTAGGAATAGGAGAAAGAAATGGCTGGTGACATTTATTTGGCAAATAAACACAGATATATTCAATGTTCTCATTTCAAGAAGCTGAAAAACAGGTTGAAAACAGAATAAGGTTTCAAGTGGATTCTGCTGAATTTCAGCAAGCTCAAGAAGTTCAAGGCAGCCAAGATTAGCATCACTGTCATGTGGCTGGGCTGGCAGCTCTTGTATGTATGTATGTATGTATGTATGTATGTATGTATGTATTTCATTTCTATACAGCCCAATAGCTGAAGCTCTCTGGGCGGTTCACTAAAATTAAAACCAAAGAGCACACAGTAAAACAATATAAAACATAAAAACATTAAAACCACTATATAGCAATACAACCAGAATAAAACCAGAGTAAAACCCAGCTGGGCCTATTGTCACCTGCCTGTGTGTGGCAACGTACAACTGTGTCTATATATCAGTGGATGGAGTGCAGTGCTGCCCCTGTGCCAGCCCCATGCAGGGAGTGGAGGGTTGGAGGAACGCAGACACTACTCTGCCCATGTGGCTCTCCAGCACTGCTGCCCCTCCCTTCAAAAAAGAGACCTGGAACTCAGAGCCACCTCTGAAATGCCCCACGGTGCCCTAGAGAGGGTTGCCAATCTCCACTTAGGCCTGTTATTTCCGGGCCTGGCCCATTGTCTCCAGGCTGGAACCGGGCAGTGGGGGGGTGGGATTCTCCAGGCCAGAGCTTGGAGCCAGCTGCAGATTGTTCTCCCGCCCTTCTTTTCTTTTTTACATGTTCTCTTGGTGGCCGGCACTCCGGCACCCCCCTGCCGGCAGCTGTGGTGCTGCTAACTGCTCCTCCAGGAGGGAGGGGGGATCCAGAGGTGGGGTAAAGTACCGCCCCTGCGCGTCTTCCCTCTGCCTGGACTCCTGCTCCTTCTCCTGTCTTCCCTGCAGAGCTGTGAGCTGAGCTCTGAGCAGTAGGACATGCGTCCCCAGGGTCCTGAAGCCCTCTTAGTCTTCCTCTCCTCACCCTTCTCCTGCTGCTCTTTCACTGGGTGGAGGGAGAGGCCAGCGCTGGGACGAAAATTTCTCCTCCCTTTTTTTCGACCGCTCTCATTCAATTTGATCAAAGAGAAATTGCTTTGGAAAAGAAATTCAATGGTGAAGAAATTCCGGTGAAATTCTCATGGGTTGGAGTTGGGTTTCTTGGGGTTATCTAAGTAAGGAGTGAGCACGAGTGCCGTATTTTTCACTGTACGATTAGACAAGCTCAAAAATAAATTGCAAAACTTCCATAATGAAGCAGAACAATGGAAGCAATGCCCCCCCCCACACACACACTTGCATTGTGTTAGAAGCAAACTGGGGGCAGCCTGCCTAGACAGCTGATGCTGTTTGAGCACACCCCCCCCCAAAAAAGACCTTTACAAAAAAAAGAAAGTAGCTGTGCTACAAGCCCTCCCAATGGGAGCCCTACTTGGGAGACACTGTGGAGAATTTCTCCTTCCGCTGGAGAAATTCGGTGAAATTGTCTCCCAACTGTCAAGGCCTACAAGTAAGGTGTTGAATTTCAAGAGACCATTTGCGCACAGCTCTAGGAGAGGCACAGGCGAGCTCGTTCTCGTTCTCTGCTCTTTATTGCAAAGAGTCTAACGAAGGCCTGTCTTGCTCCTTTTGTTCTAGTTCCCTGGCCCATCCCTGCAAGCAGTTTGGAGAGCAAAGGGAGGAAAGGCCAGGGGCCCAAAGAGGTGTTTGCTTTCCCCTCTCAGTTCTCCTAGCAAATAGGACGCACCCTTACAACTTCTCCTGGAAGTTGTGTTCTGCATATGCTACACAGCAGCCATTTGGGCTTATGCTAAAGACTCTCCCGGTCCCCACTGGCAACCCCGACTCCTGTGCAAACTTTGCGAAGAGGCGGAGGTCTGTCTCTTGCTGTGCAGGAGCTCAGCTCGAAGCTTTCACTGAGAACCCATGCTCTAGCCACCTGTATCTTCTGCATCTCGACTCAGAAGTAAGTCTCACAGAGTTTATGGGTGTAGGATTGCAGTTTTGGAGTCACAAGACAACAGTTTTGTAAGAAAGGAGCCCAGGTTTTCATGGGTAGGGGGCAGTATCAGTGCAGAGAGACGAGAGATGATACAACTCGCCCAATAGATTTAAAGTTATTTTATTTTAAAGATGGGGATATACATTAAATACCAGTATATTTTAGTTAAATATTAATACAATAAAATCATTTCATAACATTCACAAATGAGTTTCTGTCAGTTATCCAGTGGCTTTGCAATCCTGGAGTAAGCCCTGTTGAATGCAGTGGAACTCTTAGTTCGAAAGAGAGACGTGTTGGATTGCACTGTTATTTCTTGGACATTAATTTTGACAGTAAGCAGAAGAGCCAGATGCAACCTGCTTTGTCACCTACAATTCTTGGTATATGATTGGGATGTTCCAAAGTCTTTAGTACCAAACTGAAGTTATAATAGCAGTTGGAACAGTCAGTCTGTGCGACAACTTCTGTTAGCGTTGGTTTATGCAGGACAGGAAAGCATTACAGGAGCCATTTCAGACTTTGGGGGCAATGATTCAGGCAGAGTGTGGTGGGTCTTTGGGCTTCTGATTTAGGGTGCCATGAGAGGACAACAAATGGTTATTTATTTATTATTGTACTTTTACGCCCAAGAATAATTACTTGTGGGATATTCTCACTCAGATGCCAAAGCAATTTAGCCACTCAGGGGCCTAGGGAAGGGGGCACCATTTGCTCTTCTGCCTCAAGCAGCATAATGTCATGGCTTACAGATAATTTTGAGAGGGATCCCCACTAGTCAAGCCTTACCAACAACAGCAGAATCCTAACCATGTCCACTCAGAAGTAAGTCCTACTGAGTTCCATGTGGATGAGGCTCCGCTCTTCCTGCAATGGCGTTCTGGTGACTGGACTGAGGTCACTGAAACCCTTCCTCCCAGAAAAAAATCAGCCAGGTTAAATGTTCCCTACCCAGCCTTTGTAAAGAGGTGAGAAGAAATGATCCCTCACTTCACCCCCTTTAGCTAAGATTTCTATCTTAATTGCCAAGCAGAGGAATATTTTATCCTTTGTTAGACATTGTGTTTTTTACTTGAATTACATGCTCTGAGTGACTGTCGTTGAATCTTCATGTATCATGCTTAATGACATCACCACCACCACCCCCATGCCATCACCAGGGGCCCATCCCTAGGTCTCAGGTTTGGGCCCCGAAAATCTCAGGGCCTGGGATGTTCCAGAGCTGGCAACCCTAGTCCAAGAATAACGCTGCCCTGGAGGCATTTTGGGAAATGGCAGCTCCCACTCATGGAACCTGCTGATTCAGAGTTTTGTT